>JAMAKR010000009.1:780774-866625 GCA_023628425.1 Chaetomiaceae sp. PYS4301M | reverse complement strand
ATTGACGATAGTGTTTATAGAGTGGAGGAAAGTGGTGCACTCGCTTATATGGTGCACTCGCTTATAATGTACGTTACGTAGGTACTTATTCGTTAACAAGGGAGCTTGGAGCTTAGTTAGCAAAGCAATTAGATTATAGTATTGATTGTACTTTTAAAACTAGTTGCACTAATAAACTTGTTGTAGACGTTTTGGCTCTACTAAACATTGTTTAACCTGTTAAGAATACCTCTAGATAGCCTGAACCCTTTTAGAGTAGTTAGACTAGATGTTTCGTTATATAATAGTATATAGTAAGGATAGAGTTTGTGTACCCGTACAACGCATAATGCAGAGCTGTTGCCTGGATTGTGGCCTGACTTGACGTCATCCACCAGGTTTGCCGCTAACCCATTCGCTGTCCTCTTCCAGCGCAGGAAGGTGCCGGAAGTTGGCACCAAAACTCCACAACAAACCATCCCAAGTCGGTTTGTCGGTTTCGCTTTTTGCCATGCTCACGCTCCACGGCCCAACAAGGTCCAAGTCCAAAACCGGGAGCGATCCGCCCGACCACCACGTTCTCGCAGCCAACCCCGCTCAGGCCGCCTCGGGCTGGGCCTCGTACCTTCCGTCATGGGCCCCGTCCCCCGAGAGGACCCGTCCTTCGCTGACGGCAAGTGAAACGGTCGGCTTCCGAAATCCATGGCCGTCGTGGAAGAAGCCCACCCTCACAGAGCTGTGGCAAAACTTCCAGTGGGGTGAGGACGACGATGCCTGTGTCGACCTGGCAACGTCGCACCTCACCAGCAAGTCCACCCCTCAGAAACCCGATAAATGCAAGCGCCCCAACTTCAACGATATCCACGACTGGCCGAACTCCCTCGGCGCAAAATCTGCCCAACTGTTGCGCGTCGAGGATCCCGACTTCTCATTCCCTCCGACTGAGAACGATGATGCCCGCGTCATGGTGACATGGCTTGGCCACGCCAGTCTTCTTGCCCAATTCCCTCCGCTGGGACCCCAAGGCAGCCGCCAAGTGCGATGTCTTTTTGACCCCATCTTCACCGCTCGATGCTCGCCCAGTCAGTGGGCGGGCCCAGTCCGCTCATACCCGGCCCCGTGCAAAGTGGAAGACCTGCCTCCGATAGACTTGGTCTGCCTCAGCCACAACCACCAGGACCACATGAACGAGCCCTCTCTCGTCGCCCTCTGGAAACAGAACAAGGACTCAATCCGCTTCTTCGTCCCGCTCGGCAACAAGAAACACCTCCTTGACTTCGGCATCCCCGCCGACCGCATCCACGAGCTCGACTGGTGGGACTCGGTCACCCTCACCCACCCGGCGTCCGCCTCCTCCGACAACACCCTCAAACTCTGGTGCACCCCCGCCCAGCACAACAGCATCCGCTCGGGCAACGACGCCAACTCAGCCCTCTGGTCAAGCTGGTACCTCGAGCACCTCACCCCCTCCAACCCACCCTTCCGCCTCTTCTTCGCGGGCGACACAGGCTATCAATTCCACCCCTCCCCCACCTGGCCACCACCCCCTACCAACTCCCCACTGCCAGACACAGACGCAGACACAGGAACAGACGACAAGCTTTACCCCCCCTGCCCAGCCTTCGCAGAAATAAAACACCGCATCGGCCCCCCCAACATCCTCCTCCTCCCCATCTCCGTCGGCGCCACCTACGCCTACCTGCGCAGCTTTGTCCCGCTACCGGACTGGATCAACCCGTTCCCGCGGCACACCGAGGGCGTCACGGCCGCGAACCACATGCCGCCTTGGGATGCGGTCAGGGTCTTGAAGGTCATGACTGACGAGGGGAAGCCCGCGGTGGCGGTGGCTATGCATTGGGGGACGTTTGTTGTTGAGCCGGGGGAGGTGTTGAAGAGTTTGGGGGGGTTGGAGTGGGCTTGTCGGAGGTTGGGGGTTGGGTTTGCTAGGGGGTTGGAGGGGGAGGGGGAGGCTGTTGGGGGTGCTGGTGGTGGGGAGAGGGTGTTTGTTGCGTTGAATCATGGCGGGAGTGTTTGTGTTTGAGTTGGTGGGGTGGTTGATGACTGGTTGTGGTTTGGCATCAGGGCATGTTTGGGATGAATGTCGATATTTGCGGAGTTGATAGATCTGTGATTCCAGATGACTGGAAGGCAATCTCTGTGTTTGTGACGCATGAGTCTCCAGCTGGTAGCAACATTGACTCCAATCAGGTTTGCAGAGGTGTGACTGACGGTAGGTAGGCCAGCGGTGATTTTTGCGACAGTCAGTTGTTGGTGATTGCTCTGGGCCAGCCGCTCCATCAACAACCCAGACATGGGTATAAAAGCGGGTGTTTTCCTCTGGAGATTTCTGGCCCGCCAACCTTTCATCTATTCCTGGGCCAGCATCTGGGTCCCTTCAGACCAGTCAAGAGGAATATCAGGGGGGTTTGCTGCCCATCCCACACGATCTGTTTCGTCATTGTCCTGACATGAAAATTCTCAGCTGCCTCGAGAGTTCTAATATACATATCCTTCAAGTCAAAAGTTCTCCCGGGCGAGAAGAAAGTTCCATCAACGGTTTCTGAACACGCGAGGCAAGGCCAGCCGGCGACTGGTGGCAGGATGGATGCCTCCCTGCCCCCACCAGAGCAGTTTCATCTGAACTCATTTCCTATTCACGTTATTCAGAGGGCCAGGAACAATAGCAGCGCGCCTATTTAGGGAAAAAACAATAGCAGCGCACCGGAGACGCCCCACCATTGTTTCTGTCTGCCCCAAACTCTGGGTTATAAATTCCGTCAGCTTTTTTGCGACTCGCACTTATTTCCTCCCTGTTCTCTCTTCAAACTTCCAACCGCAACCTCGAGGCGTCTCGCTTTTCAAGACCTTTGCATCCTTCCACGCAACCAACAACCAATCTTCCTGAACCCATTCTCCAGCTAGGGACCATGGCCAGAAACTCGCAGGCTTCGCCTGGTAAGCACTTGAACCAAGCCCGGCGTCGCGGCCGACTCAACCGCATCGCGGCCAACGACCCGGCACAGGCTAACACAATACAGGCTCCGCCCCGAGGGCCCCTCGTCGCCCCGTCATTCCCTTCACCTCCGAGGATGGTAAGTTTCCATGCCCAGTCCCACTACTGATGACGAAACCTGTCACATTCGTAGTGTAGATATCTCTAACGAAGTTGGTTTTCGCCTTCGCAGTCGAGTACATCACTCCTCGCCTGGAGGCCGCGGGCTCATGGGAGGCAAGAATTGCCGCATACGACGACTTGGCGTATATCTACGTTGCAGACGCGGAGGATCGAGCGGGCCATCGACGCATTGCGATGGACGTAGCTCGGTGCCTTAACAAGGCCTTTCAAGAAAGTTGCCAGGTCACCATTCTCTTTTACTCGGCCGCGCTGATGCGCATTATGGGTAAGTTGTTTGTGCTTCTTTGGGCGCTTTTGGCTTTGATCTTATGAGACTGTGCTAACAACGTCCACTATCAACATGTAGAACTGGTTGATGAAGACCGGCAACATATCCAGGAGGAGAACAAGGAGGGTCCCTGGGTGGCGCCGGCCAACTTCGAGAATTGGTGGTGAATTCTCCAGCCGGAAATTTAGGCACCTTACCTAAGGAATGCGCGTGGCTTTACTATCGTCTATATTTTGAGAATGCTGCGGATTCAGATGCCTTCATAACTCTCTTGATCTCGTCCCTGCCCTAGCACGTCAAAGTTATATTTGGCATGCGGAACTGCAAACCTAGCCGGCCTACGAAGAAATTGGCACCGCGGCGGAGGGGAAGGGGCGCCCGTTCGTCACCAAACCCTCGTCACACACACAGTGGCGCTGCACCTCTTGGCTAACATTGAGGTCTTCAAGTCCGTCCACGTCTCCAGGGTTTGACAGTACCCCAGCGGCGGCTTCTCGGGCCAAGGAGAAGCCCAGCAGGACGTCCGAACAAACCGTGATGGCGCCAGCCATCCAGTCTCACCCTCTCTTTCCGTGCGGTATATTATTATTATTATTACGCGTCAAGGGCAACCTATCTGTTCTCGCCCAACATTTCCAGGGGTGGAGCGAAAAGATCTCGAAGGGCACCACCTACCTGAAAACTTTCGTTGACCAGCTGGCCTACAAAAAAACCGAAACCTGCGGTGGGGAGTCGCGTTTGAGGTCCCCCAAGGCCTCGTCAGATAACACCCGTGAGGACCGTACGAGCCACAAGCGTATTTAAGTGGACGTGGCTTGGAGCCCCGATGAGGTCGTTCACGGCGGTTCCAAACTCACATTTTGTTTTACTACCTACCGGGCGCAGCTGCGTATTATGGGTAAGGTACCTAAGTTATCTGTGCTTCTTTGGGCTTTTGTTGTTCTGAGTGTTATGACGATGTACTGACGAGTAATTAGTTTGCAGATCTGATTGCCGAGGACAAGCAGCCCTCGCAAGAGGGTCTTGATCTGGATAAGCCTGCCAATGCCGAATTCGAGTGCCGATGGCGAAGAGGCCCAACCTGACGATGGTGCTCTGTGGCAGACCCTGGGTAGCCATGCAGATAGTTCTGTCTACCAGGTTGTTCTGAACATGCTTCGATTCTCCCCATAACTCTTTTCATCTGGCCCTCAACTGGTGATTTGATCGCGTCTGCAGGCCTCGGCTTCTGCGACGTGGAGATTTTGCGCCACCTCTGACGTTGATCTGGCATGTTGTTACTGTCCTTTGCAAGGCAATGACATGTCGCGCTCTTACCTATATAAGGTACAATCATATTGTTCGCAAGCCCCGACCCCTCAAGGCGCCCTAGCACCCTGAAGCCACCCGTCGGTACGCCGACTCCTTGTCGCTCAAACCGCGGCCGACACCATGTACACCTCAGGCTCCTCGACGGCGTTGTGGCGCCGTCCAACCGTCATTCGTCGCTGCAGTGGAGGAACTCCAAAACATCTTCCAGTCAGGTGTCGAGGATGCGGAGATACTCGATTACTTCATGTCCGTCGCATACCGATATATCTTCAACGCGGAGGATCTGCCGTCTCGGGGGATGATCCAACGACACGTTATGCAGAGCCTGGCGGAAGAGTTAACCAACCAGGACATGTTGATGGCAAACATTTTCTTCTTTCTCCGTGCTCTGTCCACGGTTTCCTGTAAGCCACCAAAAGCCCCGTAGCCTGACCGTCAATGGTGGTCGCTAATACTGTTTGTCTTGTCGAATTAGCCCGAATTCGGGAGTTCTTCTCGAACGATGACGAAGACAGGGAGGCCACCACCCAGGGTCAGTTTACCAATTGGTGGTAGTCGCTTGACTGCCCTGCCTTGGGAGGTACCAAGATACCTGAGCAGCATTATTCTTGGTCTTTTGCTTTCCTTGCGTGTTTTATTTTCTGTATTATTTTGGGGGCTTTTTATGACTTCGATCTGACACCAGTCTTGCGAATCGGCTGATGTGGCCGAGCTCAGGATCATACATGTTACCTGCCTTCTCTAGTTCCATCACATCGCACTTGTGGTGAGCAAAATCCAATCCGAGAGTGGAGAGGCCAGGTAAGTGTGCTCTCTTCTCACGCTCCCCACTGGATGCTGATTCGCCTTTTATTAGCCAGGTTATTCTCACTGAGGGGTGCGCGAGCCTGTCTGGCTCACTAATCAGAGTTGACCCGGGCAGATCTCTGACCCTGAGCCGACTGCAACAGCTGCAGGACATACTTCCGCGACACGCCAAATATTTTACGGAGGCTTCTATATCTATTCAATTATCTATTCAATTTGTTCAAGTTCCTTTATATACCCAGGTATTTGCTTTATCTAGAGCTGCGCCCCAGGAAAATCGAGGAGGATCGGTCACCTCTCCACCAGGCCACTCGCGATGCCCCCCCCCCCCCCCCAAATAAGTTTGGCAAGGGCAGAACCGGCGATCCCTTCACGTCTCATGGCTCGCATCACAGGTTCTCAACAGTTCCTGCCGCCGATGGACCGAAACGACCGCTGTGATGACAACAGGGTGGTTTTTACCTCTTCATAAGCCTCTTCGCTCCCTATCCTCCCACCTTGAGGGTGATAATGAAGGTGACGATGAAGGTGAAGAAGAAGATGATGGCGGAGACGAGGATGATTGGAAGGGGGAAGACTGGTGTCGCTGAGAGGCTCGCGGGAGAGTGAAGAGCGGATTCTGGCTTGCAATATCGTGGGTGTTTCTTGGCTGGGAGGTAGCGGAGGGTTTCAGGTTGCATTGGGAGGAAGCGGCATTGCTCGATGTCTGGAGTTGGGACACCGCTAACCACTAGCGCGGATGTGTCCAGGAAGTCGTGCTGGCACGAAGCAGTCTTGTTCGCACCCTCAATGCTGCAGCGCAAGAAATCCGGCCAGGCATTTGGCGCATATGCTCAAGCAGATGACAGACCGACTGGGCAAGTGGATGACGGCGACCGCGACCCCGCCGTTGCCCTACCCAAAGAACGTGCGGTCCGGCTCGCGATCAAAGAACGCCAGACGGATATGGCAGCCCCCTACAACGGGGTTTTCCGGTCCTGCAAGCATCTAACAACGATTGCGGACGACCAGGTGGCCTGGTCTGAGGTATGCAAGTGGCCCCATGCCATCTTTCTATATATCGTGGACATGCTTCGGATTCGGATCTCTCCCTTCTTCATACCTCTCTTGTTTCGACACCTGTGCGGATTCCTCGAGTGCGCGGCCGAGGCTTTTAAGGCGGCAAGACGATGAAGGTGGTGCTGCTGACGCCGGTTTTCCCGACGACCGAAGACGCCGAGATGCTGGGCCACCCCAGACACGTGGACCTCAGCACCACAAGAGGCAGAGTTTGCCAACTTGACATAACCTCGCCCCCCACGACCGCCCACTCAGAATCAGGAGAATCCAACCTCTTCCCCTGGCCCAACCAGCCCGTACGAGGAGTAACCCTATAGCAGCTCCGGCTCGTCTGACTCCGACCCCGACAGCGACGATGACCCCGACTCAGACAGCTACGACGCCGACGATGAAGCCACCGAAGCCTCCCCCGACGAAGAAGACAATAATTTCCAACAGGTCATCGCCTCAAGGTAGTTGGTCGAGCAGCAGTTCCATTTTCCGTCCGGATCAGACGATGGTCGATGAGAACATGTACAAACAGCTGTATATATGTGAGGAGATTGTTTCACCGAGTCAACTGCGAGCTTAGACGTCCAGTAGTTGAACTCGATTAAAGATAGTAGTCATCAGAAATGGATGGGTAGATGATGTCGCAACAGTGAAAAAGGGGATGTTGTTGTGGTAATTACCATTTCATGTAACTTTAAGCGTAATCGCGTGTATTTTTGGCCTGATATTTTCACGTTTCGTTATTATGGAGAACTCCGCGCCGAGCTCAAGCTCGGGCCGGCCGAGGCCAGATCCCTGCAGACTGGGTGGGCCCAGTGGACAGAAATCCAGCACTGACGTCGGCGCTGTTGACTGCTGACTGCGCATCTCGAATTTCCCTTGCAACGCCAAACTCCAAGCTCGCCGACACGCACCTCGCGACAGCGACGAACCCCCACCCCTCCACCGATCCGAGCCAGATGCAAATGTGACATTGTCGGCCGATCACAATCATGTCACTCACAACCGCACAAAGGGCAGTCGTGCCCGCCATCCGGGCCGGGCTCTCGTCCTCAGCCCGCACCACCATCCCCCGAGCTCTCCCAACAGCTCTCCCAGTAGCTCTCGCATCAACCCTCTCAAAACCGGCACCGACACAAAGGACGCCTCTCTCCCAGTCCCGCCAATTCCACGTATCACGACCCAATGCGCTCCCAAGCAACATGGGCGGGGGGCTCATGCCGCCGACCTACTTCCAAAAGTCGGCGTCGCTGCCCATGAACACGGTCGTGCGCTTTGTGCCGCAGCAAACGGCCTGGATCGTCGAGCGCATGGGCAAGTTCAACCGCATCCTGCAGCCGGGCCTGGCCATCCTGATCCCCTTCCTCGACCGCATCGCCTACGTCAAGTCGCTCAAGGAAGTCGCCATCGAGATCCCCTCCCAGAGCGCCATCACCGCCGACAACGTGACCCTCGAGCTCGACGGCGTGCTCTACACGCGTGTGTTTGACGCATACAAGGCGAGGTAACACACTGGCCCAAGTTTCTTCTCACGCGGAACCCCTCACTAACGATTGGTCTTGTCATCTCCCAGCTACGGTGTCGAAGACGCCGAATACGCCATCTCCCAACTCGCGCAAACAACCATGCGCTCCGAAATCGGCCAGCTCACCCTCGACCACGTCCTCAAAGAGCGCGCAGCGCTCAACACCAACATCACACAGGCCATCAATGAAGCCGCCCAAGCCTGGGGCGTGACCTGCCTGCGCTACGAGATCCGCGACATCCACGCGCCCAAGCCGGTCGTGGACGCCATGCACCGCCAGGTGACCGCCGAGCGCTCCAAGCGCGCCGAGATCCTCGACAGCGAAGGCCAGCGCCAGAGCGCCATCAACATCGCCGAAGGCAAGAAGCAGAGCGCCATCCTCGCCAGCGAGGCCGTCCGCGCCGAAAAGATCAACCGCGCCAGCGGTGAGGCCGAGGCCATCCTCCTGCGCGCGCGCGCGACGGCGTCCGGCATCGAGGCCGTCGCGCGGTCTATTGCTGAGGGCCGCGACGCGGCGCAGAACGCCGTCAGCCTGTCGGTCGCTGAGAAGTACGTCGATGCCTTTGGCAAGCTGGCCAAGGAGGGCACTGCTGTTGTCGTGCCAGGCAATGTGGGTGATATTGGCGGCATGATCGCCACCGCGCTGAGCGTGTACGGTAAGGTCGGCAGCGCGCAGGCTGCCAATGCCAAGACCGTGGCCCAGGACGTGCTGCAGCGGGGCGGCGTGATTGAGGCTGGGAGCGGCGCCCAGAAGCAGCAAGAAGAGGGCAGCAAGGTTGAGGAGTCGGCGCCGGGCAAGGACGCAGCTTAGGAGAGCCAGCGGCGGCCGGCTTCCTCGGAGGAGATTGTTGCGGGACGTTATGACAGCGCGATGGGGCAGCTGTTTGGGTGAGACGCGGGGGGATGGGAGGGAGGGGAGGTTGGAGAAAGAGAGAGTGTATGTGTATCATTACCGCCTACCTACCAGGCGCTTATTTTACCTCCTCTACTTTGTCACGGTCAGCATGAAACTCTACACAAACAAGAAGGCAAAAGGAAAAAAAACCAGTGAGGCATGGCGTCAGATAGGGCAGCACTCATGTAAAAACCCACTCACAGAGTTTTCAGAGAAATGTATTATTCTACTACCAATCCTCTTCCCTCCCACCAGCACCTCGTCCATACTTTAACCAAGGTATCAAGGTAGATGGAGACAGATAGTAGACATCAACACACACTCACACCAAAAAAAATACACACCACAAAAAAAGACAAGAGAAGAAAAAACATCACAACCCAAACTCCCCCCCAACAACCCCCAACGCATCCCCCAACAACCCCAAAACCTCCTCATCCCCCGCCCGTCCCGCCACCCCCACAGCACCAACAAGCAGCGGATAAACCCTCAACAAATGCTTCCTGGTCTCACTCTCAACATTTGGCGCGTCCGGGATAGCCTCAGGCGCAGACCGCAGCGCGACCAGCCGCGTCAGCACACGGCTCAGCTCGCGGCGCTGCGACAGCGGCTGCGGCATGCGGCCGCGCAGCGGTTGGTCGGCGGCGTAACCGCGGAGGGTTAGCGCGCAGCGGAGGATTAGGTACGGTGCTGCTGTGCGGGCGATGCGGACGCGCTGGTGGTGGTGGGTTTGTTGGTTTTGTGCGTTTGGTGTTGTGTCGTCATCGTCTACGACGTGGGCTTCGACCAGGGCAAAGAGCTCGTCGAGGCAGGTTTCGCTCATCTGGGATCGGCGGGTCGGCGCGGGGTCGATGGTGCGGCCGTTGCGGGGTTTGAGGAAGGACCCCAGGTCGCTGCCCGCTTTGTTTCCGTAGATGGCTGCCGCTTCCGCTGGGGCGGGGGCGTGGATGATGGATGTGCGGAAGAGGCCTTCAGCGTAGGTCTTGCGGGTGTCGTCGAGGACGACTTCGGAGCCGAGGGCCGGGATGATGAGTTGGCGGAGCTGGCGGAAGGATGTGATGTCGAATTCTTGATCGCCGGCGATGTCGGCTGTTGCTGCAGAAGGCGCCTCCAGGTCGGCGCTGATGATGCCGTTGGTGAGGGAGATGATTATCTTCCAGATTTCCTGGATTGTTTCTCGCGGCAGTTCCATCGTCTGCAGACGAGGCAGCGCCGCTTCGAGAACCGCCAGGGCGGATTGCGTGGCCACTCTCCACGGCTGGACGGACTTGGTCGTGATATTAAACCGGTACTTGAGGACAACGGGCTTGGTGAGCGCAGACAACCCGGAGGCAAACGCCGCCGTCTTGTAAATGTCCGCCTCGGAGGCATGTTTGACAATGAGCGACTGCAGGATGGACATGCTCTCCTTGGACATGGCGACGTAGGTGCGCCTCTCCGCCGCCGCCTTGGCCACGTCCTCCTGCGAAAACGCGAGCGAGACAAACTCGGCGACCTGCGTGACCATGGCGGACGGGACGCCCTGCGAGTCGGTGCGCATCATGCGGAAAACCTCGAGAATCTTGCCTTGCAACGGGGTGACGTACTCGATGTCGCTGGCATATGCCCCTGGCGTTGCATGCTGCATGGCCTCACGTAGAAGGATGAGCATCCGGCGGACTCGCTCAACGCTAAAGTCCTCCTGAATCAGCCCGTACAGCCCCAACAGTGCTTCGACCCAGACCAGCAAACACTTCTGGTTGTCGGAGGACTTGTCATCCCTTTCGTCCTTAGGGACAGGCACGCCCTGTGACCACAGCTCCCATGCCAAGTCGAGGCTGTCTTTCCCAACGCCCGGTTTCTCTTGTTCAGCACACCTATGCAAGATGTCTCGAAGGGCGCTGTAAGCAGCGGCGTTGATATCAAGGATGCCAACGTCCAGCAGAGTCCGCAGATGGCCGATCAGGTCACGCCACATGTCAGGGAAGCTTCGGTGGGCGGCAAGAACGCCCAGATACGAGCCAAAGAGGTCGGCAACCCCTTGGACAACGACGATGGCCGTCTCCTTCCACTCGTCCTGGCCCCGGTCCTTCGCTGCGCCGCGCAGCTCGCGCTCGGCCGACGAGAGAAGGCGGAAGATGACGGCCTTCATACACACGGACCAGGCCTCCGGGCTAAGGCTATCGCCATATGCCGACATGATGCGCATCAACGTTTGGATGGCACCTACGACGTCAGTTTTCGTTTTTGGCTGGAAAGGGCAAAGCGACACTCACTGTTCCGAAGCTCCAGTCTCTCGTCCGTCGCGACTGACGTGAGCCTCAGGAGGAGCAGCATCCACAGCGCCGCGCCGGAGCCCTGCTCAAACGGCTCTGCTGCCAGCTTGACCAGCGACTGATCTCCAGACTCGGGAATCATATCTTCCGTGATGGACATGGTCTTGCTCTTGGCGGAGAGGAAATCCGAAATCGCCCAAAAGAACGTGACAGTCTATTGAGAGTCAGTGACAGAAACCATCCCGTAGAACGCTCGGCTTACCGTCAGGGCCACGTTAAGTTCGTCGTCTTGCGTACAGAACTTGTACAAGGTATCCACGAGGTTGAGAAAGCACGCGTTAGGCAAGGAAGGCAGGAAATCGGAGCATATTAGCTGCAGAGAGGCGAAAGAAGGGCGGATCAGCTTGACGGCGCGCGTGAGCAGAACCTCGCGCTGAGTCGACGTCTCTTGCCTGCCGTCGGTGCTGGGTGGTCGCTTGACAAAAATGGTGTCGATAATCTCAAACGTCAGCTCCCAGCCGCTGATCAGAGACTCGCCGCAGTTCTCGAGGAGGCTCTTGAGCCCTTCGAGAATGATCTTGTGGATGTCCACATCTACTGCGTGATTGGCAATGGAGACGTCCCTGCCGGGAGCCTTGAGGGGAGCCAAAGAGTCCCGGAACGCCTCCAGCAAACGCCTCTGGATCTGGACTCGCACTTCTTCCGGCTGAGGGGCAATGGCGCTGGCCTCCTCCAAGAGAATGCGGACCAGCGTTTCTGCGGCGCGGGCTCTGACCTGAGGGGTGTTGGATACCGAGCTCAAAGCGTCAACAAGCTCGGCCTTCAACGGCGCCCAGCCAGAGACGTCAGGTGAATACGCCAGCAGCCGCTCAATGTTGATGGAAGCGAGATCACCCAGTTTGGACAGCGCAAACTGATTCTCCTGATTGGGACCTGTCATCGAGGGTGCAGAGACGCTTGGTACCCGCTTTGTGGGCTGAAGGGAGGCCGTCCTCGGCCCTGCCGTCGAGGGTGGTGACTGTGGACGGCTGCTGGGCTCTGAAGGGGGCTCGGCGTGTTCCAGGAGGTTGCATACCGCGCTGACAATTTCGACGAAGGCGGAATTGGGGAAATCAACGGTGCTCTCAAACAACCGGGATGCAGCCGTCTCGACAGCCCGGATCTCGGTGTTGAAGTTCCCGAGGAGAACGCTGGCTTCTTGCTCGGCCTCGGGATCCGGACCCTTGGCTGCCATCGGGGTGCGTCCCGCAGCCTTGCCGGACGAGAACATGACCACGTCGGCTTGCTGGAGGGTTTCCAAGACGATGCTCCAGGACGACGAGAGCGTTGGGCCTAGAGCGATCCCAAGGTTTAGCAGGGCTCGCAAGCATAAAAGATTTCTGGTGTTGAGTGTGGCGTTGCTGACATCCACCGAGTACTGCCTCTGCTTCTCGGCCCCATGTATCGACGGGCTGACGAGGTTGTCTACGCTCAGCAGACCACGGGCATTGCTGAAGATGTTGCCAGATCCTTCGCTGGGGGCCGGGCTTGGCGGGGGTCGAACCGGGCCAGCATTCATACACGCGGTCAGAACATTGGGGGGCACGGCGGCTTTGCCGAGAGTTGTCAAGAAAGCGTCGCGGGGCGTGGCGAGTTGCAACAGGCCCGCGACGTGGGTGAACTTTTGGAACGCCCGGACAAGGCCATGGTAGTATTCCGAGTCCAAGGCGGCGTAGAGGAAGGTTGAGCAGGTGGCCAGGATGGCAGGCCAGCACTCGTCGATGAAGGCAGCGCAGACCTTAATCTCGGCGTAGAGAGGGTGGTTCTCGAGGGTTAGCGGGTTGACTGGAACGGGATTCCTCTTGAATGAAGTCGACCGTTCCAATTTCTCAGGTGTGTCGTCTGACTGAGGGGCAGGCGACTCCCGGCCGCCCTCTTGTTTCGCGGCGCGCTTTCTCCGTCCCTCGCTCGGAACGGTCAAGGGAAGGATGAACTTGGCCAGCCCTTCGGACAGGGAGGTGATACAGGCCAGGGTGAGACTGTAGACATAGGACTCCGGGATGGTAGGAGCATCTGTCTTGTCGAGTTGGTCAATGCAGGGGACGCGCATGACGCTCCACTGAGAGCTGATGCCGGTATTGTGGCCGTCAGAGCCCACGGAGCTGGCGATAATGCCCGTCACTCCGCTCGCCTCCAGCATCACCTGGTCGCTTGACGGTCCATTATTAGAGCTAGCAACCGGAATGGTGGACTGGTGGCCCAGGCCAATGACTGTTGGCTTCTCGGTGCTGACACGGACAAAGGTGGCGGTCAGGTGCTTCAGTATGCTTTTCTGGCCCTTTTGCGCATCGTAGAGCATGAAAATGCGCCGCAGCAAGGCATGCTCGGCAAATATACCCCTGAAGACCTCCATACACAGGGCCCGTTTCCATAGCGTCGTGTCTTGGTCCAAGAGCTGAGTCAAGATGTCCAAAGCATCGCCACTTTCGACAGGCAGGATGGAGAGGTGGCGTCGGAGGAGCGTGTACAGGATGCGCACGAGCCGGACACTGGTTGCAAAGTTCAGCCTGCCGCGGAGGGCACTGATGATGAAGGGCATGACCCTCGTGCGCACCACGTGTGCTTGTTCGGGATGAGTGGTGAAGATGGCGGCGTGGTTTGTCAAGACGGACTCGATCAACTCGAGACCGAAAGTCTGGGTGAGGGCGGAGACGCGGAGATACTCTGGCCGCTGGCCTTCGGTAAGGAGGCAGATATCATTGAAGACCTAAATAGTGAGTACCGTGCCCAGAGTGGATGGTGAGCTCCAAGTACATACCCTGTATGCGTCCATGGCCGCAGCCATGAGCGGAACGGTGCCATCCTGGACTGGCACCTCACCAACGGTGGATGAGTCGGTGCCCGATTCTAGGACGAGTCAGAACACATCGGAATAGGCCAGTCAAGAGGAAAAAGCCCAAAGGACGGGGCACTCACTGTCTTCGGCAACAACCTTGTCAAAGACCGAGACGACGAGCTGCTGGAGCGTAGCAGCGGATGTGTGGTTGACGATGGCATTCTTGCTGGACTGGAGAATGAAGCAGACGTTCAGGGCCGTCATAAGAAGCTGGCCCTTGACATCGGCCGAGTAATTCGACAGCAAGGGGGGAAGTGCCTGGAGGATCTTGAGCTGGACGTCGAGGCCGGCTGACGTGGCCTGCTGCAGCGCCTCGAGGACCTGGCTCAACCTGGACCGCGGCAGCGCCCGCGAGACGATGAGCCGCTGCAGGCAGACGATGGCAATTCCGGTGAACTTGACATTCTTGGTGCCGCAAGCAATGATGAAGGGGTTGACAAAGTTTGGGCGCTGGGCAAGTTCTGGCACAGTGTCAATGCAATTTCGTGGTCGAAAGGGAGCTTTGGAAGTTGGGGACAACGCACCCTCGGACGCCTGGGCCTCAGATGTCAGCCCAAGGCCCCTAAGCTCGTCGAGTGACTTTTCGGCAGCCTGTTGGAACTGTCAGTCATGTTCAAAAATAGAAGAGAAAAAGGTTAATTTCAGGAATGTCTGTGGTGGCGTTGAAGGGGCTTTGATGAAGACAGGTGCAGCGCATGGCAGCACAGTGCGCAGAACACGGGCAGGCACCGACCTGGCGGAGATCATTATGTTTCCGTTTGCTCTCCTGGATGAGATTGGCGAGCTCCGACGCCAAAAGCTGGGCCGTCATGTTTGCATTTGCATTTCCAGACGAGCCCTAGTCTATCCCCGCATCGCAGTTTGTTGCCCGAATTTCGTAGCCGGCGAGGTGTGTGGTTGGTGTATTCCGTGGTTGGTATGGATAGGTGTGTATATGAACCTGAGAAATGTCGGGTGTGTCTGTTCCTTGTTGGCAGTTTGTTGCTTGTGCTGTGTGCAACTGCTCACTGACAGGTTCCAGGTGGACAGCTTCCCCCGAGCTGCATCCCTGGCCCCGCAGCGGCTCCAGTGACTAAGCCATGTAAGGTACATGTATTACCCAGGTAACATACACATTACACACCAACGTTACGGAATACAGACTCAGGCAGCTGCCTGGGCAGGCTGAAAGCGGCAAGATCCCACACCGCCTTACTGCCCCTCCATGTTGAGCTGAGTGTGCTCGACAAGGGTCCCCGAACCCCGCGTCTGGCCCCGATCGCCCAACAGTGCCAGCCCCGTTTCCAGGTTTCAGCGCGAGAGAGGCTGCCTTGTTTGCAGCGCAGATCGCCAACTGCCGACCGATTTCATCCTCAAGACGTCAACACAACACTCCCGAAAACCGACTGGCAACAATATCACCATGGCTGCGCAGGTTCCCCGGAACTTTAAGCTGCTCGCCGAGCTGGAGAAGGGCGAGAAGGGCATGGGCGCAGGTAGGTCATCTTCGTCTCCCGCCAGCTTTGAGGCAGTGGTGATGGTTGGTGGTGTGGTTGATGCAGGTGGTGCTGTCTCGACCCAAGACTAACAGATGTTTTACTCGCACCCTAGGCGCCTGCTCATACGGCCTTGAAGACCCCGAAGATATCTTCATGACACATTGGCGGGGCACCATCTGGGGACCTCCTCATGTGCGTGACTCCCATCCCTGCTCGCACTCTCTCGACAACCCCATAACCCGACTGACCGCTTCGCGAACCAGGGCCACCACGAGAACCGAATCTACGAGCTCAAGATGGAGTGCGGCCCTAACTACCCGAAGGAGCCGCCCGAGATTCACTTTGTCAGCCAGATCAACCTCCCTGGCGTGAGCCCGATCGACGGCAAGGTGGACAAGAACGCTGTCGCCATTCTGCGCGACTGGAACAGGATCGCTGCCGAACTCGCCAAGAACGCCCGGCCCAAGGAGGATCCCCTGAGTCTGGAGGCGGCGCTTATTGCCATCAGGAAGTAAGCGGACCAGCTTTGCACAGTGATCAACGGGACGGGCCACAGATAGATGCTGACGTTTACAGATATATGGACGAGAACAAGAAGCTACCGCAGCCTCCCGAGGGATCCAAGTACGAAATCTACAGAGGACAATAGATGGAAAGCCAACATACAACCACCTCAGCCTCCAGAGCAGGCACGGCATTTACGGCACGGAGCGGAACGGAAGGGTCGGGGAACATTGGTCATGATGGGGCCAGGGACGGACACACGGGTCGGCACAACCTACGAGAGGGACAACCGGCGACTGGGCCGGCAGTTATCTACCTACACCACCAAACAACTCTTAGCGTCATGAGTAACCGATACATATCCTAGCTGATACCTACAACCTTGCACTTCAGTGGAACTTGGAAGAATGGACAGCTTCGATGGGGCACCGCAGTGTAGATGGGCTCACGTGACCTCGTGCCGCGGTCTTGACTCCAGTCGCGTCCAGCTGAGTGGCTCCAGGATTTGTTGGGGGACATTTCCAAGTTGCAACATTCACGCATGCTCGGCTGCTGCACTGCTGCACCGCCTTCCCGATGTGAAGGTGTGCCTCCACCAGGTGAATGCCGTTATTCTATGTGCCCGCCCGCTCGTCGCAGCACCGCATAGCATGTAAGAATTACACCCCATCATCAATTGTCAATCATTTTTTCTCGTCAATCGTTTTTTCCTCGTCATCTCAAACTCCCTCTCCCCGCCAAACATAAGGTACTAACCCCCCGTCGCAAATCCCAGGCTTCGCCCTCTACCGCGCCCTCATCCGCCAAGGCGCGCGCGTGCCCCTTCCCAATGACATCGGCGCATCCTCGCCCCTCGGCCCAACGAGCCCGATCAAAACCCTCGTCCGAAATGCCTTCCGCCGCAACAAGCGCGACACCTCCCCGCGGCTAGTCATCTCCGCCCTCAAAAACGGCTACCGCTTCCTAACCCTCCTCTCCTGTGCCGCCGAACCAACCACACCCGAGCACGCCTCCGTCCTGTCCTTCCTCCGCGCCAACCAGACCCGCGTGCTGGCCCTCAAAGCCGAGGCCGCCGCCCAAGAAGCCCGCCGCATCTCCACCGCCCCAATCCCCGGCCGCGCCCCGCTGATCAAGAAAGTCTCTGCCGACGGCGAGCCGCCGCGATATGCCCCCGCGGGACCGCCGCGCCCGCTGTCGAGCTTTGCCAGCGGCGTGCGCAAGCCGCCGACCATGGCTGCCACCACGGGCGTGCCGTTCTTGAGGCTGTGGAAGCCGATGCCGCGGTTTTTGGAGCGTGTTGTGCGGCAGAAGTCGCTGCGTCGGTCGCAGCGGATTCTGAAGATGTTGGAGATGGAGGGGGAGGGGATGGCGGATGCGGTGATTGAGGATGAGTGGGAGAGGTTGGTCGGGAGGTTGATGATTGCCGAGAAGGGGAACGTCAGTGTTGAGACGGCTAATCGTGGGGGAGGGAAAGGGTGGAAGCGCGGAGGTGGTGATCGCGGCGGCGGCAGCAGCAGAGAGGTGACGTATGAGCGGTCGCTGAAGGACGCGATTGCGCAGGTGATGGATGTCACGGAGAAGGAGAGGAAGGACCTGGTGGCGCGTGGCCTGGCCATGTGGCAGATTGTGCGTGCCGAAGAGGAGCTGGCGCTGGAGGAAGAGAGGGAGAGGTTGGTGAGGGAGGGGAGGGGCGATGAAGAGCCGAAGCTGAGGGTCTGGCGCCAGCCGCTGCATAAACGGGCTCGTGAAGCGCGTCGCGCTGCTGCTGCGTCGAGGAAAAGGGAGAAGGAAAACGAGGAATCCAGGACCGGAAAAGAAGATGGGGGATAGGCTGGACAGTCAGAAGGGAGTGGGGCGCGTGAGCATCCCAAGCCGGACGGCGATGCGGTACCGGGGAAAAGGGAGCCGGTCAAAGAGTAGGGGAGGACAACCGTCCATGAAACGTTATTTGTGCCTCTGTCTAGTCTATACCCCTGAGGCAAGGGCAAGTTTTTGTACACCATACAGTAGACGGCGGCACAGCACGGCATCTGTGGCCTGGGAGCCTTGTGCCCAACATTGTATCATCACCGGCATGACATATCTCATTTCAAGTGTACATTATCCATTTTAGTATGTCACTAACTGGTTGACGCATCTGTTTGTCGCCACATCCTTCCTCGCCTCGACTCCCGACTTTGAAGTCGAGACGGACCCCAACTGTGAAAGAACGCCAAACACATTTCCAAAAACAACCTCGCATCCCACTAATGTGGTTCACAATCATAAATCGTCCAAGTTGATCCTACAAGCCCAAACACCCATTCCACTTGCCCCTGTAGTAAAGCCCCCAAGCACCTACGACAATCCGATATGCGCCGCCCTCCGAAACGCCGCATCAACATCGGCTTGCTTGAATCCCGGAGACCGCCCAAGGCAGATTGCCCGTGAGGTGATTTCTGCAACAACCGTTAGCTAGACGCCCAAGCAAGGCGTTGGTGAGACACGTACCCTTCACGAGCCTCATGACATCAACGACAACCCTCTGCCGGTTCCGATTCGGTCTTGTAGCGGCCATCCCATAGCCAGAACCTGTCGTTCCATCCGGAGCCAGCGTCCCAAACTGAAAGGGATCACCCCCGTATGGTGTGGCGGCAAGGCTGGGCGCTGATAAAGAGGGCCCCAAGGAGGAAGTGACTGGCAAGAACGGATTTGCTTGCGCAAACGCGTCCCCCAAAGCCGGATCAACCATCCCATTCACGCCACTACCACCAGCGCCCCATTCCTCTGCGCCAGTCATCTGTGGCATCGCTATTCCTGCCCCAATTCCCTCCTCTCCACTCCCCTCATTCTCCCCGGACAAGCCCGAATCAGAACCCGACGAACTACCCCCTGAACCAGCACCGCCACCATCACCACCAAACGCGCCAACATCCACCTCCACCGCAACCACATCCTCGCCAGGCGGAATCACGACCCCCTTCTGGAACAAATAAATCTCGACCTCATCGCAATCAAAATACTCGCCCGCAAACCCAGGCAGGACCATCCTCATATCCCCGTCCAAGGACCTCTCCCACACCCGACTAACGCCAGCGTCAAACGGCCCCGTCGCAAACCCCGCCGTCACCGCAGGTTTCATGACATCCACCATCCCCTGATTCCCCATTGCCCTTCCCCCACAGCCATCGCTACCACCATCCTGACTGCTACCACCCACCCCAGCCCCCAAAGCCAAACCATCCGACCCACCACCCCTCCCACCCCCACCCCCAGAAAGATGCGTCCCCGCCCCCCCCAAATGAAAAAACGGAAACTGCCAATTCTGCAACGACTGCCCGGCCTCGTACCCCAACACCCTCGCCAGCCGGCGACGGATGGTCTCGGGCGTCTCCAGCATCAGGCAAAACCCAAAGACGCGCGAGACGTGCGCCGGGTTGGGGTTGGGGCTGGTCATCAGGCTGAGGGCGCACTCGAGGGCGTAGCGCTGCAGGCGGCGGCCGAAGGTTGTTTCGTGGGCTGTGTAGGTTCTTGGCGGGGGGAGGGTGGAGTAGGGGGAGGGGGTGGGGAAAGGGAAGGGGAAGGGGGGTTGGGGTTGAGTAGTGGTGGTGGTGGTGGTGGTGGTGGTGGGTGGGAGGAGGGGGGGGAAGGTTGGGGTGAAGGTGAAGGGGGAGGCGAAGCTTGCGTTTTCAAGGGTTGGGTGGGTGACGACTTCGTAGGGGAAGGGGTTGATGGGGGTTGGTTGTTGGGTGGGGATAAGGGGTGAAGGGGCGAAGTCGGCGGCTTGGGCGACTGGTTCGTGGGTGACGGAGAGTCCTCCCCAGAGGAGCGTGGGTTTCTCTTTGGGCTCTGGCTCGGGTGATGTCGTGTCTGCCGTGGTGGATGCGCTGTTGGGCGAGTCGGAGCGAGCACGGTCGTTGCTGACACCACTGCCTGTGCGGCTGCTGCTGCTGTTGGTACTGGCCTTGGGTTCGTCCTCCTTTGGTTTGCCTTCGTCATCGCTTGCTTCACGCGCCAGAGATAGGAACTTCTCGGTGGTTTCGCGTAGTTGGCGGCCAAGTTCGGGGATCCTGTCCAGCAGGCCGTTGCTCAAGGCAAAGTCGTGGAGTTGCATAAACGCATTGCTCATCTCCTCGTTGGTGTCCTTGAGCTGCTGGACCTTCCTCTCCAAGGACTGGATGGTGGTCTCCTTTCGATTCCGGTACGCACGCTGTGCAAGGCGGATCTGGGTGCGTCGCCGCTGCAGCCAGTGTCAGAGCCAGCGTTCGGCCGACATCCGTGTATTTTATTTGTGTATTCCCCCAAGAGTACATAAACTAGCAGGAGACGCAAAAGATGGGAGTCAACTCACGTCAGCGGCGGTCTCGTCCTGGGTGCTCAAGCGAGGACGGCCCCTTGTCCTCTTTTTGTCTTCTGGCTCTTGAGTCTCGGCCGCCTCTGTCCTTGCCCGTTTCCTTGGGCCTTCGTCGGAAGCGCGCGCTGGCGGCTTCCTTGTTGGCGGCAGCCGTCGCGTTGCTGGGCCCATTGATGGACCGCCATGATAAACCTCAGCGCTGAGAATGGCGAGGTCGCCTGGGGGGTACCGCGTCGAGGGCATCCCTGGGGTGGGCCGCAGCTGTTGATGTGATTCAATACAAGACGAGGCCGCTGGTCCGAAACGCGACACCCGAATTGATCAGCCGGTTTGGTGACGATGGAACACCAGAGAGAGCCCGTCAGGTCACCACTTTCTCCGCCGGCGCCAAGCTGTCTCTGTCTCGTAACTTTTCGTCGGATGTATTGTTGGTGGCTCGATTTGAGATCACATATCCATGGTTGGTGAAACATTCACAGATGAGACAACAGCTGCCAATATCAAGGGAACTATTGGGGCCAGTTCAACGCTGCTCAACGCTGTCTCTTACAGCGGACGTGGAGCCGAAATCCGGTGGTCGGGGTTGGTCGAAAGCCGATTGTTGGGGAAAATGGGTGAATAATCCAGTCCAGGATGGCTATGGCTTCGTTACGGTGTAATTAAGGTAAGGTAACGGCTGATGGTCGACAGCAGTTTGGCGACTGCCAAGGCCAAGAGACCGACCAGGCGTCCTTTTGAGCAGCCAAAGGTTCAAAAGTTTAAATACCCGTGTTCCATTTTAAGGTTCAGCCTCGAATCGATGGAAGACGCCTTCTTGCACCCAAGCGCCATTGCCGTTATCGTGGACGGGCCGTCCGTGGCAACTGCGCTTACCTACCCAGCCCAGGGCCAGAAGCTAATGGACAATCGGACATGGAAGCCAAGCATGTAACAATACGGAAGCGTTAGCTGAATTATCGGGCACTAACAGCTGGCAACACCATGTGCGGGGACTGGAGACCGAAATCTGTTAGTGTCAGTCCCCTTCTTCCGATCGATCGTTTTCCCCAGTACGACGGAGTTCTCCGTCAGCCCTTCCTCGTCTGATGAATTGCATTTGTCACCCATCAGGCATCCTCCATCCACTCCTGGGCCATTTTGTTTCCAGCCTTTCACAGCAGAACCCTGAGGTCCTGGCGAAACTTTGCCATGCCATGCGACCACCTCGCTCAAGCCCAGTCTCTGGCTTGCTGAGATCAACTTCGGGGAGGAAGGGTCCACAAGAACTGTTGAGAACTTGAGATGGGCCTCCCACAAATATACCAGCCGCTTCCAAGTTGCCATCACGCATTCCTGTTCCGACACTACGATGTAGAGGAATCCAAGATCCCATGATAACGAACCCGAACGGCGACAGCTTCAGGCAATGATAACCAATATCCATCAACACAACAAAACCTCGCTGAGCTCTGCCTCTATCTCGTGCTTGTCCTCGTGGAAGCCAAGAATTGTCCAATGGGGACCCCGTCAGCAAACCTGGGGATCTTCATTGGACCCGCATCCCCGCTTTCCCACGGGAGCTAAGCCGCGAAGAACAGGGCTGTGCTGAGTCTCTGCGCTTCGGCATTCCTCCCCCCACCGCCCAGATTCCCTGTTTCCTGCATCGAGGAAAAAAAGTCCCCTTTTGTCGGCTCCCTCTCTGCAACCTCCCTCGGTGTTGCTAGATTCGACGGTCTTGCGATGGTTTTTCTTTCTTTTTTGTCTGATCGCGTTGTTATGACGAGCGTCTGATTGCATGATACCCCTTCACGTTACTGCATTGTCCCGCGCCGTTTCGAATTGAACCCCACGAACCCCGAGAGCCCCGACCGTTCGGAGCTTCGTCCCATCTCCCATCCCCAATCTCCAATCTCGGCTTCCCCACGGGGACCCGCATCACCACCATGGGCGACCCCGGCGATGGCTGGCAAACCGTCATGCCCACCTCGCACTCTGGCATGGAACGGCTGGCCCCGTCGCAGCTGGAGCAGGTTGAGCGCCAGATCCTGAAAGAATGGGAAGCCTCAAAACACCACTGGTCCGGCATGTAAGTGCGCAATCCAGCGGTCTGGGGTTTCGCTTTGGATCTGGGGCGGCACTGGCTAACCCCCAATCAGAGGCAAACACACTCCCCTGGACGACTCCAAGGAAGCGAACAAACTACATGCCCGATTCAAGCTCGTCGGCAACGGTACCCTCGGCGTAGGAAGCTTCGGCCTCGTGGAGAAAGTGCAGTTCCACAGCAACAGCCGGTCAATATGTCTGGCACGCAAGACGGTGCGCCAGCCATACCGGAGATATCCAATGGTAAACCTGCTCGATGAAGCAAAGGTGATGGAGAAGCTGGATCACGAGCACATTGTGAAGGTGGTTGGGACGTATTGCATCCAACCGAACCTCTATATCCTGCTCTGGCCCGTTGCTGTGTGCAATCTCGACTGCCTGCTGGCCGACATCGATGCTCTCCGCACAGGCCAAGGGGATCAAGAAGACGCAATCGCCCGGCTCCATGCCCTCGATCTCAAGGACCTGGGTGCTGTTCGGCAACCCGCGGCGCGGGCCTCCACACACCGAAGCCACTGCCCCATCCAGTATCTGCGCCAGATCATGGGCTGCATCACCAGGGCGGTGGCATACTGCCACGATGCCAATATCCGCCACCTCGATCTCAAGCCTGCAAATATCCTCCTCAACTCGGGCCGCGTCTATCTCGCCGACTTTGGCATCGCTAGGGATGTCCACAACCGCGACAACACCATGACGATGGGGGTGCAAGGGACGCCAAAGTGGCGGGCCCCGGAAGCGCACCAAAGTCAAACCATCTGGTCGATGAAGGCAGCCGACGTGTACTCTCTGGGGCTGATATTACTCAACATCGCCACCGTCGTGTATTATGCACCGTTGGACGACTTCGATCTGATGCTTCGAGACGCCAAATTAGACAAGGCTGAGAAACTGCGCGAGTATGCGCGCGCACTCGAGGGTCATGCGCTCGCCACACAACAAGTAGAAGACTGCAACGCTCCCACGTTCGGCCCCAAACATATTGTCGACTTGGCCTTGAAAATGGTGTCCAGCGACCCCTCGTCACGGCCCGTCATATCCCAAGTCAACTCGGAGCTGGTCGAGCTTGGCGGCATCGACCAGGTCTATCACTCCCACTGCTGTAAGAGCAGCAGCCGATTTGTCACAGAGCGCATGAACACCAGGCTGAAGGTAGCCGTCGACGAACGAAACCGTCTGCGGGCAGAGCACGATGAGATGGCGAAACGCCTTCAATGCCTGGAGGCTAACCGGGAGACTTACGAAACGCGCCTGATTAACGAGCGCAAGGTGCACGGCGACAACATTGCCAAGCTTCAGGTCCAGCTCGACAGGGAGCGAGCGGAACGAAAGAGGTTGGAGGCTGTGGTTGCCAATATGGAGCAGCAGCAAAGCAGGCGACATCATCGCCCCGGGCTGCCTCGGCCGGCGACCACCGGTGCCGGCGCCAGACCCGGCGGCCTGACGATCGGGCCGCGGCGGACTTACCCTCCTGCGGCTCCCTCCCCCCAAACCCGGCCACCTCCACTTCCGGTCCAAATCCAGCAACCCAGCCCGGCACCATCAGTCACCGCCCACAGCCCCCGGCTCAGCTACTCGCAAACCGCCGCAGCGGCAATGACGCCGCAAACAACCGCCCCCTTAGCCCCCCCTCCCCGCCGGCGGGAATCCCTCATCCCTACCCCATCCCCATCCCCCAACCCCTTAGGCAAGAACAACACCAAAGACAACAACACCACCATCCCCAACACTCCAAGCCCCGACCTCCCAGGCTACCCCCTCCGCTCGCGGCCCTCAGGCTCGCGCCTCCCGCGCGCGGTGGTCCCCACCACGCCAATCCGCTCCAATACCCCCGTGCTCTTCAACCGCGACCCGAGCTCGTCGTCGGCTGACAGCACCCAGTACAGCATGACCAGCTCTGTGTTTAGCCTGCATCGGCTGAGTCTTTCTAAGGGGTCGTTGGGGGGCGGGGAGAGTTTGATTGGGTCGCCTGTTGTTGAGACGACGGATGGGAAAAGAGAGGGGAGTTTGACTGCTGTGCCTATGGGGATGCCCCCGAGGGGATTTGGTGATTCGTATAAGGAAGGGGATGGGAGGGAGGAGGAGAGGGGGGAGGAGCATGGGTTGGGGTTGGGGTTGACGGAGAGGGAGAGCGGGGAGGAGACGCAGGAGGAGCATGGATTGGGGTTGGGGTTGACAGAGAGGGAGAGGAGGGAGAGTGTCACTAGTGCTGGTGGAGTGAGTGTGAGTGGAGTGAGTGTGGCTGGCTCGGTTGGGTTCGGCGGTGGTGGTGGTGCGTTGAGCCCGGTCTTGAGTGGGAGTGCCGTGTCGTCGCCCAGGCTCGTGCATGCTGCGCTGGAAGGGGTCATGAAGGTGCCGCCGCTGCCGACGGCTAAGAGCTGGGCGGATGTCGCGAGGAAGAGGAGGGCATGAGAGCGGGGTTGGAATGAAAGATCTTGGGCGACGCATTGGATGTCTTGTCGCCGGGTTGAATGCAGGGTTTTGGTCATATCTGCCTGGCCCTGCTGGATGAGAACTGAGGACACTTACGCATGAGAAACGAATTGGATGACGATGTCTATGGCGAGACGGGATACGATCTAAAAATAAAGATCTTTGGCGCACCATTCCCCTCGGTTCCGCAGTCCGCAATGTGTCAAGGCAACAAGCAAAACGTGAAGGCAGTGATACTTTGGGCCGGTGTTGACGCGTTTAGTATTAGGCAGATTCTACTCCGTAGAAGTGCCGATATCCGCCGCGCTTCCTCTCAGGCTTGACACACCCATGTCCCTTTAGGGAGATGTATCTGCAAGCAACGTCGTTTGCGGCCCCACCTTGAGTTTTGATGTCTCCGTACGGAGTAATCTGGACTTCCCCAGTCTTCCTCGTTCCTTGGACTTGGTCAACATCACCCCATCACACAAACCTCCACGAACAATGGCCTCCTCGGTCACATTCTGCCCCCACGTACGCACTGGGACGCGCAGCTACGCCCAAATCATTGAGCGGCGCAGCCGCGTGGTCTTCCCCGGACCTGAACCAGACCCCGAAGACGATCCAACACCACTCGAGAAGCTCCAGCCATGGATCGACTTCCTACGCGAGCTCTTCCTCGAATCCCAATACCCTCCCCACAAAATCACCCGCCTCCTGAAAACCCTCATCCCCACAAAACACCACCATGCAATCCGCCCCATCCCCAACAACGAGCAGCCCCCCACCACACTCCCAAACAACGCGCAGCAGCAGCAGCAGGATACACCATCATTCCACCCCTTCCCCAACCTGCCCACCGAACTCCGCCTCGCCATCTGGGCTCTCGCAGCCGCCCAACCCCGCCGCGTCCTCCGCTGGGGCGACGACTACGAAAGCCGGCGCGTAAATAACTGCCCCACGCGCCTGCGCTCGCCGTTCAACGCCCCGCGCCACATGCCCCGCGTCGCGCTGGCGTGCAGGGAGGCGTGGGCCGTCGTCAACGGGACCGGGGGCGGAAGGAGGTACTGCCAGCCCCAGCTCGTGCACTCCGCGGGGATGGGTAGAGTGAGGTTTGACCGGTTTCTGTTGGATCCTGTTTGGGCTGGGCGGGGGGATGTGGTTGCTGTGCGGACGCACTTGATGTGGGAGGCGAGACGGCTTCCCAGGGAGGGGGGGTTGGAGTTTTTGTGCGCGAGGAGGGAGGTCGCGGTGGATTATGATGAGTTTGTGAGGTTGGGGCCGGCGAAGAGGTGTTATTCCTGGTTGAGGGAAGCGTGGGGGTTGCAGACGCTGGTTTGTGTTGTTGGGGTGAGGGAGGTGAATGTTGATTTCGACCCGAGGAAGAAGGATGAGTGTTTTGGTTCTGGTCAGCTGTGGGAGGTATGGGACGGGGCCCATGGTCGAAGGCCGTTGTTGTCGAAGCTGGTCATGTTTGATGAGCGCGAGGAGCTGGCGCGCGTCGATGCGCTGTGGAAGAGCATTGAGCCGGAGTGGTTTTGGATCCGGCGGGACGTGGATACCATGCTGTGTGAGGATAGTGGCGTGTTCTCGCACCGTACCACGGCTGGGTGCTTGGACTGCGAGATGCGGGTGTGGGAGGAGGAGTGCGTCCCTGTGGTCAGGTCGGTGTGGTTGAGGATGCTGTGCGCCGAGGATCCAGAGACGCGAAACGACGCGGCCATTTTCCCAGACGGGTTCACCCCGGATTGGACGCATCCTTGGGTGCGGCAGGCTGTCGAAAGGATGCCCAAGCCAAAGCCGGCTGTGTTGTTGTTAGTCAAGAAGGCGAGACCGGCTAGTCGCGAGTGGCTGGTATGAGGATTGACAAGTCGTGGAGCGGGCGGGTATGATCACAGATTCAGCGTGTTCTGGAAGAAGAAGAAAAGAAATGGAGTGGCAAGGTAAGAACTAGGGATAAATGCTTCCCTGCTTGGTGGTAGTCTACAAGTCCTCCGTTATCCGTCATCTGCGTCGCACTGCCATGTTTACAGGCTCAAGTTGCACAAGGGACCACGGGCTCAGGGGCTCAGGGGCTCAGGGGGTCAATTGCCAACTCAGCGAGACTGTCGACGTGGAAGTCGCTGGGGCCCCGCACACACATGGGCACACGAAACACAGCACAAAATAGTTCCAATGTAGCCAAGGCATTAGACTTTAACAGTCGTAAACAACTTCATCGGTCGTCGACACCCCAACTCCAACTCCGCGCATGGTTGGCGATGTGTGGGTGCGGCAACACCCGATGCCTGTCGCAAATAAATCCTAATCTGGAACGCAAAACTCAACAAGGTCGGCTGGTGTAGTGGTTATCACGTCTCGTTCACAAAGTGAATTCAATGGGTTCTTCCCACCGAGAAGGTGCCAGGTTCGATCCCTGGGTCGATCATGTTTTTGTTGCTCCACTGTCCTCGTCCTTTTTCCCTTTCCACTCTAATCTTCTTCACAAAATGCCTTTCCGTCTTTTTTTTCCTTTTTTTCCTCGAGTGTCGGCATTGCTCCTTTCTTGGGTAGCTTGATTCCTCTTGAGTGGCAGCCAAAAGAAAATGGGGAACTCATCTCTCGCTCCCTCGCCCACATTTCCACACCTCACACTCACACAACAAGCCACGAACTTGCTTTTACACATTACCAATAACACTTCACTGCAGTACCCAGCCAACTGTTGCCCAGCTGCACCCTCCCCAACCCTCCCGCTCAGTCAACTCAACCTCACACTCGCCCCCTTCCCCCTGAAAGGACAAATCAACGCTGCAAAACGCAAGACATCTCTCACAACATAACACCAAGGCCAGCAACCATCCAAAGCCCAGACAAAAATGATGATCTGCTCTGTTACCAAGCCATGCTCTGAGACAATACAACCAAGCCCTACAAAAAAAAACCCTACTCTTCCAACATACCAAAGAAGGCCAGGTCAGGCCAGGCCGTCTTGATCCACCCGCTAAATCTCGCTTTGCAGTTCTGTCCTTATCATGTTGGCAATGTACTGAACCATAACCATCCTACTACTGCTGCTGCTGCTGCTGCGCTGTCCCACTCTCTTACCCGGGTCAATAACCTATCCATGGTACCTAGATAGGCAGGTACCCAGGTCTGAGCACACACGAAACAACCCAACCCAACCCAACAATCCCCGGTCAATCCCCCAATTCTACTTTCCCTCCGTCATGATCGCGCGCATCCACACCCACCGCATCCCGTCCATTAATCCATCCCATTACTTTCGCCCTGCGTGCCCGGGTGGTGTGGCATGCATAATTACTCACCTCCAGGGTTACCCACCCACACCCGCCCATCTCATCTCCAACAAACACCCCAAACACCATCCCAACCAGCAGCCGGGAGGTTAGGGTAGGGCAGAGGGTGCTCAAGCAAAATAGCTCTTCCAGAGCACACCCTCCAGATCCTCGAGCTGCTCACTCGTGAAATACTGTTTCAAAAAACGGGTCAAGTCAGCAAATTTATCCCGCAAAAACCAACACACACTCGGCCAGAAGGAAAAGGGTATGGGCAACAGCAGAAAAGAGAACAAAAAAGGAGGCAAGAAAAAAAAAAAAAGAAAGACAAACCTTCTGATCCACCCCCCAACTATCCTGCCTAGTCTTTTTAAACTCCGCCAAAATCGCCTTTGTCGCCTTGCCCACCACGCCCGGATCACTCGCCGCGCGCGTAGCCAAGTGCGCCAGCACCTCCGGCATCCACTCCGGCGGCGGGGTAGCATAGGGGAACGCCTCGATCAGCGCACCCAGCCCCAACACAGCCGCATGGCGACGAACGACCTGCTTCTGCGCGTCGACGGGTGTGTCGGTCCCCGGAAGCTTGCGCTTGGGCATGGGGTTGAGGCGCAGCTGGCTGACGAAGCGGTCGCGGAGGAGGTAGATGACCGGGTTTCGGATGGAGCGGGGCGAGCAGCGGATCATGCCGGCGAGGGTGGCGCTTGCGCAGTCGCGGACCTCGAGCTGCGGGTCCGAGAGCATGTCGCCGACGGCGTCGAAGAGGAGTTGGCGCTGCGCGGGTTGTGTGAGGAAGAGGCGGCGGAAGTAGACGACCTGCATGTTGACGAGGGCGCGCAGGCGCTGGTGCCAGGACGTTGCTGTCTTGCCGACGCGGATGAGCGCCGTGATGAAGGCGTCGTCCTCGCCCGACCGGAAGGGGATGTTGGGCAGGTGACGGTAGACGTGATATGCCAGCTTCATCAGCTCCGGGTCTTCTTTGACGTCCATCATGTGGAGCAGCTGGTCGATGAATGGGTCCGGGAAGAAGGGGACGAGCTGGATGCATTCTTGAGACGAGAGCATGCTGTCGAGCCAGATGAGCACCGTTTTGGACCCCGATGTGTAGCTGGACGGAGTCTGCTGGCCCGGTGTGCGCTCGTGGCGCCACTTTTCGAGCCGCCCAAAGACGTCCTTGATCGTCGCCGAGAACTCTTCCGACGGCTGGTACGGGCGCAGACCGATCGAAGACTCGGCCTTGTTCCGCTCGAGCAGGGTCGAGACGTCCTTGAACGACTCGTGGTAGCGGGTGCGGTAGATGGTGGCGATGATCCTACCGATCGACTCACGCACCGACTTGTACGGGTGGTCAATGTGAGCGAGACAGTCCTCCAGGATCGGCTTCTCGTGGCGGAAGTGCCAGCCGGCGTCGTTGACAATGAACTCGACCAGCTGCACCTTGGACGACTCCTTGAAGGCCGCATTAGAGTTCATATCCAGCCTGAAAGATGCCAGCGTTTCCGTCAGTTCACGACACCGTCTGGGATCCTTAGCATCGATAATAACATGCAAACATGTCATCCAGTACGACAGGTTGTCGGGAGTCAAGTCGTCCGCGATGATCTTGAGCATCATCGGAGCCGCAAAATTCCACACCTTGTCCCGCATGTCTCTGGGATCGTCGAGGCTGCCAGCGAGCAACGCGCCAAGGATCTCGGCCGTCGCCCGATGCTGGTGTTTGTCGCTGCCGTCCCCATACACATCCTTGACCATGTCGACAATGTCATCAAACGTGACAGCCGTCTTGCCGTAGTGCATCAGGTCAAACACGTTCATGAGAAGCACGAGATGGTGCATCCTAAACCTGTCGGCACTGGAGTCTCTCGGCTCCTGCTTCAAGTATTCAAAGCATTTCTTGACCCAGTCCTTGGTGATGATCTTGCCGATCTGCTCGCGCACGCGGTCCTCGACCTCGTCGTAGGCGAGGAACGGCTTCGGGTCGGCGCGAGACACGCTGAACTTCTTCCCCCACACCAACCAGCCCGGGTAGTCGCTGTCGACAAAGAACTTGACGTCGTCGTAGTCCTCAAACTGGCCGAGGAACTTCTCCGTCAGCTCTGGGTCATCAGAGGGCACCGGGACCTGCAGCTTGTTCTCGTCGATCTCGGCCTCGGTGAGGTAGTTCCTGTATTCGTGTCCATAGACGGCCCGCATGTCGATGGCGGTAAACATCGCCGAGAAAGCCGACAGGTAGCTCGACCGCAAGCTTGGGTGCTGGTCATTGGCTCCATTGGCGATGAGGTCAATGAACTCTGGGTTCCCGAGCGTGTCAAAGCGCAGCGTACAATTCAGGGCGAAGATGGTGCACCTGTTGGCGACCTTCCAGTGCGACTCGCGGGCCATGCTGGTCAGCTCGAGGCCCAACGCGGCCTTTTTCGCTTCGACCTTGGTGCGACGATCCTTGATAAAGTCGTTGCGACGCTTGATGGCAGCTGAGCAGTCTTCGCTGGGGTGGATGGTCTCGACAATGTCGCGATCAAAGATAATCATGCGCTCGAGCGGCTTGCCAAACTCTATCAAGTGGTAGAGCGCCGAGGACCCGAGGTTCTGGATGGATGCCTTGTCAACGCTGGCAGTCCGGATGTACAGGCGCATGAGGTCGGGAGCAAAGCGCCAGTCTCGCAAGACCGTCTTAATCAGCGTCGTGAACAGAAGAGTGTACATCGCACCCTTAATGCGATCATGGTCAGACTCTTCCAGCGCCTTACGCAGCCTGTCGAGGATGACCGGGATGACCAGCGGTCGTCCTCCGAGCAGGACTTTGAGAGATGAGTCTTGGGCCCCTTGAGCCACCCGACGAACGTCTGCGTACGATGAGGTGCAGGATTCGGCGAGATCGAGAAGCAGCTGCTTATCCAGATCGCTTTTCTTGCGGTACGCCGAGTTGTACTTGACTCTTTGCAGCTGGTAAGCATCCGCGCGCTTCACAAGCAGCGGCCGTGGATAGACCTTCCGAAGCCCGCTGATCTTGAAGGGGGAGATGTCGGCCTTGTACAGGCGGACAAGGCGCTCCAGCGGGTGAGCCGAGCGCTCGATGCCAACGTCGGTGATCCACGTCCTGTACGCGGCGTACAGCGCGGTGAAGCACGCAACGTCGTCTTCTTGGTTCTGGTTCAAGAAGGCGTGCGTCTGTGAGAGAAGCCTTCCGACATCCTCGCGCAAGTTATGGATGCGGTCGTACACGGGATCTTCGGGGTTCAACAAGTACCCAGCCGGGTAATGGAACTGCCGTTTGAGCTCATCGTCATCGGCGACCTCGGCAAGCGGGTCGTCGTCCTCCTCCATCATCGTGTCTCCTTCGATGTCGGTCCGGCCGCTGCCGTTCGCCGTTTGGCCGCTCCTCCCCCCCGAGGCGCGAATGGGGTCAAAAAGAGTGGCGACACCCGAGATTATCAAGCGAAGCGCATTCAGGCTCCGCGACAACTCGTCCGACCATTCCTTATTCTTTCCTTTCCTGCTGACCGGCGGATCGTCACTCATAAGCTGCTCAATCCGTTGCGCAGCACTCCTCACCTGGCTCTCGAAGAGCTCGACGGCAAAGACAATCTCGGCGTGTGCCGGCCGATGCCACTTGATGGTGAGCTCAGACGGAGCGGTCGTACGGCCCCAGTCTTGGACGTCCAGGCCATGGGCGGCAGACTCGGGCTCGTACAGGGCGTTGTCGATGGGATACGTGTGCGTCAAGTTGAGGAGAAGATGGTGGATGTAGTTGGAGATGTGGATCGTGGGCAAGCCACGGCACTTCTCCTGCATGTACTGGGCAATCCCAAACAGCTCTTCCTTGTACCTTAAAACCTCAGCGCCCACGTGCACCACAGACATACTGAGCATGCTAACGTGCCAGACAAGCGCGCGATCCCGCGGGAGAACCTCAGTGCCGCTGCTCCGATCCGATCCGGCACCGTTGTAGTCGATCTCGTTGCGAATATTGACGATCAACATCGGGATGAACACCTTAAGCGTCTTTTCCGGGTTGACCTTGCACAACGCGTTGCAGATCCATGCCATGGCGTCCCTGGCCTGGTGGACAACGTGGCTCGACACAAAGGTGGCCAGCTTCTCGAGCACCATGTCGAAAAGCTCCGAGGAAAGCGATGCGAACAAGGGCGTGAGCGCAGCTGGCAGTGTATTGATGACATTGTCCTCGGGTGACCCCGAGCGGAGATGACTCGAATCTGGGAGGTTCTCCAGCAAGGCGAAGACCTTGCCCAACAGTGCCAGAACGAATTCGCCGAGGCCGGCAGTCGATGAGCGAAGGATGTTGGCCTCATCCTCGTCCGAGAGCTCCTCGTTGTAGCAGATCTTGACGTCCTGTCCTTCACGTTCCATCCTCTCCATCTCGGCCTGCACCCAGTTCATGGCAAGACTCGTGTCATGGATCTTGTCATCTTCGTGTGCGAGGGGCACAAAGGGGATGCTGTATGCCACGCTCTGGATAAAGTTGAGGGTGTACTGCGTTTTGCCCAGGTCGTTCGCATCGATACCAGGCAGCGCCAGCGCCAGCAATGCGGTGATGTGACACCGGTACCCTTTTTGCTTCGACATGACATTGGCAATCATCTGTAGACTGCAGAGACTCGAGGTCGTCCGGTGAACCTCGACAAGGCCCTGCAAACTAGGGTAGAACCGCTGGAGAGCGCCGGGGAGCATCAAGTCTGGCTCAAGATACGCAAGCCCTTGCAAGGTCGAGTAGTAGTAGTTCACAACCTTTGAGCTCTTGGCGAAGAGCCCCATAAAGGTGACCTCCCTCAGGGAAAGAACAAAACGCTTCTTCAGCTCGCCGTTGATCCGGCGCTCCGGGGGCACTTCCAACTCGCCGCTCTGTTCGCGGTTCCAGCGGGAGACAAAGATGTCGGTTAGGAAGAAAGTAAGCTGGGCCAAGAAACCAGTCCAAGCTCCCTGGTTGGATGGGTGGAAGAAGGTATCGATAGACTCCATCAGGCCTTCAAGGTTCGACAGGACGGAGCTCTCCTGCTTGAGGCAGAACGGGGACAAGGAGTGAGCAATCCACCGAGCGGCCATGTATGGCACTGGGTACTTTTTCTTGTCCTTGTCCAGATAGACGCCCAATCCAGATGCGTAGTCAAGCGAGGCATATGGCGAGTTAGCCTGTCCGACGGGGATCTCGGTCAGCCGCAGGATAGCGGTAAAGATGAGGTCGGACTGCTCGCGAGTAAAGATGCCATGCTCGGTGAAAGGCACGTGGCTGCAACCAAGGTGGTCTTTGGCCATGCGCGAAAACATGTCGATGAAGCAGACATCGAAGCCTTTCGACCGGGTCATTAGCGACCACAGATGGAAGAAGGTCGGGAAGATGTCGGCGGGCTGCGACTGAGGCTCGGTCGGGGGTGTCGGGCTGGTGGGCAGCATGGCATTGAGCGCGCCAGCAACGATGTAGGCGTTCGATATGGCCGAGGTACTGAAGTACGGGAGGAGCTCCTCAAGAATGGCCCGGCGCTCCTTGGGGTCAAAATACGCATTCGCGTGCAGACAGAGCTTCAGCAGGTACTTGGCCGACCGGCGCTTAGATCCCTGGTGCGACGCAACCTCGGACGGCAAGACGAGAGCCTTCAGTTCCTTCCACAGCGGTCGCCAGTCAAGGACGAGGTCCTCGCCTGGTTTCAAATAATGCCTTTTTCTGCGGGGTTGGGAGACGACGAATTAGCGTCCGGGGCAAGGCTCCCTGGGGGGTGCGAAAGGAGAAGGGAGGTAATCTACCTTGTCAAGGTGATGACCATGCGAGAGAAGCGATCTGCCGTGGTCGCCTCCAAGCCAGGGGCCAGGGCAAGATGATAGTACAGGCGGGCAAGACGCGCGCGCAGCTCTCTTGTCATCTCAAATTTGAGATTCAACCACCCCTGTAGCTCGCGGGTCCAATGCAAGGCGCCGGGCGAGAAGTCCTCAGCCATGACGGCGGTGTATAGGTTCTTGAGGATACCGCGGAGGGCATCATCTCGGTGGGAGTCGTCTTCGACATCAAAGGGCAGTAGACGGAAGTAGCTGAAGGTCCGGGGGCGGTAGCGCTTCTTGTCGTCTTCGGGTTGATGCTCGCTGCACGGCAGGCCGGGAGATGTCGCCCGCGAGATGGTGTCGACCGATGTGAGCAGGCCCGAAACAAACGGGGGGGCTGCTCCACGGGACGACGCAGCGAAAGCCCCGTCAGAGCCCGAGTGTGTCTCTAAGGATTCATCCATTTTTGTCTGAGATGGCGTGGCTCCGCCGCTGACCGCTGGGATGGGGAGGGTTGTCGTGGTTTGGGTCTCGGTCGAGGTCTCACAATGCCGCGATCGATCTCTTGGTGGGTGGGTGTCGCTGGCACGCACGACGGGCCTAGCAAGTTCGCGGGAGGTCGGGGTTTAGACGGCGGCAAGGGTGGAGCTGAATTGGTTGTCGTAGCCCGGTGCTCGTTGTCATTTCGCCCCCCGGAGGCAACGGAGTCGGTGGATGTCGTCGACTCGTCAGATGCACCACGACTGCTGCGCAACGCAGATCCGTCTCGGCAATCGGCAAGCGGGAACCTGGAGGTCCGGGTAATGCAGAAGGCACTACAAAACTGCCGGGCGAGAGAGGTTAGCTGTTGTGCCGGAATCGGGTGTGCGAAGACGTCGGATTGCTGCCCCCTGTTGCTTGCGGCGATAGAAGATGATGGGGGGGGGAGCTGGGGTCCTGGAATGCTGCGAAATGCGGATGGAACTGTGACGCCAGCGGGGGACACAATGGATACAAAGGATACACTGCGATAGGTTACTGAAAGGGGGGTTTACAGAACGCACCTTCGCAACCTAAACAAAATACCAACCCGCAAGCTGCAATTCGAAGAGCACAACGGGCAAATCCAGCTGAAATGGTTTGGATTATGGTCTGGGGACCCAAGACGCTTCGTCGAAGCGGGTGGGACAGAGAGGCTGGCGAAGCGATGATGGAGCTAACGTTGAAGCCCCGGCTCCAGGTGGTTAGTTACGGTAACGATTACGGAACACAAGTGCAAAGAAGCTTGGACCAGGCGTGTGCGCCGCAAGCTTGGCTTCCGGGCAGTGATGCTGGTGAGCAGGGGTCGCGTGGGTCCCTTCCTGGCCTGGCCCTGCAGCAAGACCCGATTGTGGGGCCGATTTCGATCCTGGGTGCTCGGGAAGGTTCCAGGTTGGAGCCCTGAAGCTAAGGTAAGGTGTAACCTAAAGGAAAGGAAAAGGCAGAGGACAAGGCAAAGGACAATGGAAGTCAAAGGACGGCAACAAGTGTCATACCCACCTAGTATTGAAGGCTCCGGTACTCAGGAGACATGCAAGGCTCAAGGTTCCTTTCTCTTGTGGAAAATCGAACCCCCATCCAAAAGTTTGGAGGAGCGAACTCGGTCGGTTGGGGGCCCAGCAAAGCGATGCCAGGGACAGGAGAAGGGTGCACGCACAAGGGGACACTAATAAATCGTCAAATGGTGAGAAAATGCAGCCCTTTCTACAAAAGGCCATTCGCAAGGGCGGCATGGCAGGACGACAAAAGACACTTCCGGCACTTCTTATGCAGCAGGCCGCGCATGGCGAAAGGCGCAGGCACCCAGCCCGGCAACGCAAGCATGAGTTCCAGAAGGGCAACGCTCCGGGAACATGCACCAATCAGCTTGATGGTGACCCACTTCGACCAGCCCAAAGCGATGCACCTTGAACCCTGCCTTGCCTGCCAGCCTGGCTGCCGATATTCGACTTTGCACCCTCCAAGAGTCCAAACTCGAGCGATGGTCGAGTCGATCAATTGCATCTGCTGCCTCCTGCAGCAATCGAGGATAAGAATCGCCACTCAGATCAGAAGGCAGTGTTTGAAAAGCCACAACAATCTTGAGGCACCGCCTAATCTTTTTCAGGAACTCAAGATGCTGGGTGAACATTGCAGTGAATGTCGGCTCGACTCCAGAGTCCAGAGTCCAACTGCCCTGTTATTACATCATGCACACCACGTCCACGGTACCCACTGAGCTAGGTACTTCATGTCCCCAAGCTTCATCCCTGCATCTAACTTATCATCCGTATACTGTAGTACCAAACGGCTTGCACTTACAGACAGAACGTAGAAATCATATGCTATCAAAGGGCAGCAGAGAAACATACAATCAGGGGCTTAGAGCAAAAGAGAAGCCGATTCGTCCCCCCTCATCACCCCAACAGAAACCTCACCGCCAAACTTCCCATTCTTCCAAGTTCCCTCTCACCACCACCACCAGCAAACCATCAAAATCACCCCTCCTCCTCCCGATCCTTACAAACCGCCTCCAACCGCCACCCATCCGGATCCACCACAAACGCAGCAAAATAACTCGCCCCATAATGCTTCCTCACCCCCGGCAGCCCATTATCCATCCCCCCCATCGCCATAGCCAGGGCATGGAACTCGACAACCGCCGACCTCGACGGCGCGCGGAACGCCAGGTGGAACCCCGGCCCGGGCGGCGCCGCGTCCTCGCCGAACTCGAAGATGTTGACCACCTCGTGGTCTGCGTCCGGCCCGTAGCCTAGCGTGCGGATCTTCTTGGTTCCGGCGGTGGGGGGAGCTTCGCTGTCGTAGACTAGGGTCAGGCCGAGGGGGGCGAGGACGGCTGTGTAGAAGGCTTTGGACACTGCGTAGTCGCGCACGCCGATTGAGATGTGGCTGAGGGGGTTGTGGTGGGCGGCCATGACTGGGCTGGTGAGTAACCGTAACCGTTGGTGTTGGAAGTCACTGATAATCGAGATACCTGTTGTGTGTGTGACGCCGGTGGGTTTATTATCAGTGTTGTGGCTCGAAGCTGGGGGATGAATTGGTTGGAATGTCTCGAGCTTGAAGTCGGGAGGGGGTGGCGGTCGGGACTCGATTCATAGAAGCGACCCCTTTGCTGCGAGTATATCACACGGGTTGGGCCAATCGCGGAACAGCCGGGTGCTCTCGGGTGGTTGCGGAAATGCGGGTCATCGATTCGTAATGCAGGCAGCAGGATGCTGATGCTCGTCGTGGTGGCCACCCTTGGCTGCAGGAAAGTCCCGAAGTGAAAGAAGAAGAAGGTTGTTTTCAGGCACTTATTGAGTCAGCATATGTGTTTGTGTAAGAGGCGGTAACCTCGGCCATGTACCTAGAGAGAGTCCATGTCACGAAGCATGCCTGGTAGTTGTTTCCACCTTTGATTTGACTCAAACTTCGAGATCTAAGTGCCAAGAATAAAGAAGGGAAGAAAAGATAACTGCAAAATAACCCATGGACGGCCCTCCCTTCGCATCAAGACATACCCAAAGCGTCTAGCGATCCGCCACTGCCTCTCAACAATGCCCAAGGGCACCTCTCAAATTTAAGAATCCTACGCAGTAAAAGACAGAAACCCAAGCAAAGCGACCAAGTTATCTACCACCGCTCAATGTCGCCGAGGGGGAGCCGGGCGTGGACCCGGAGCTGGAGCTGGCTCTGAGCCGCCCGTCTTGGAGCCTTGCTGGCTTGACATTGTGGAGAGGTTTTTTTGGTTGTCGTAGTTGTAATGTAAAGCCTTGGATATGGCACTTCTGCTTCGACGTTGGTGGGATTGATATTGTAGGGCGGTTGTGGGTAATTAATCTCTGCTGTGAAGGTATGAAGTAATTTAGCAGACTCCTGATCCTGTGAAGAGGAGGTTATTATATACCTTGTAGATACATGTCCTAATTCTGGGGTGGCCCACGTGCCCTGTGTTTGCCAGTTTTCTCTGGTGTTGCTGATGCTCGTCGTGCCGGCCACGTTTGGTTTGCTGGCAGGTCGAAGGAAGGCAGTCAAGGCAGAAAAAGAGAGTATTGAAGGAAAGAAGAGGCTGATATGAGCTTGGTCACTACCGTAATGATGATTGTATAGGGGTTAAGCTCCTCCATGGGGTCGTCCGAGAGCAAAAAAAAGAAAAGAAAAAAGAAAAAACAACGTGAGGCAAAACATGAATCTACAAAGTCATGAACAGAAGTGGCAGATGTTCATTCTTGAGTAATCAGAGTCATCCGGTTACTTTTACGCGGTTACTTTAAGGTAGTCACTGTAAAGGCGTGAAAACTCTGTCGTTCGGTTGCCCCTCTATTAACCTGTGCTATTTCTAAATTACATTTCGAGATCACCATGATCTGCAATTCCGCACCACAGTCAAGCATGTTAACATCTTGCACTGGCTATGGCGAAGTCACCTCAATCAGGCATGTTAACATCTTGTACTGGCCAGGGTGAAGTCAACTCAAAGTAGAATGATGTATCAAATTTGAGCTACCTGCGCTCTATCACCTTGGAGAAGTTGCCTGGTTCCTAATATGTTGCCTCCCCCTTCATTCTGTCATCCCACGAGGTCTGGGTTACCCTGATATTAACTGCCCGATTCCAGACCTCTGACGACAATCCAACCGAAGACCCAGCCCCAAGTGACCAACCCAAACCTGAAATCCGAGTCTCCAAAATATCCCTTCTCCAACCCCCTCCTCGTTGCCCGTCAAGGCCCAGCCCGTGACGCAACCCAAACCTCTTGGACTTGCCCGCAGCCGATTCATGTCTGGACCCAGTCCACCACTCCCTCGCATACCAATACTCAGAAATGGCGCTGCATGGGAAGTTTTTAAAAGCGAAGCCGGTTATTACTTGTCGTTCGGCGTCGAGGGAGGGACACGGGGAGGCGGTGGGGGCGTGTCATCCCTTGAGGCTGGAGTTGGAACTGGCTTGCAGGTCTTGGAGGTTTGTTTCCTTGCCATTTTTGGGGTTGTTGTTGTTTGGGTGTGGTTTGAATGTTACGTGTGTTGGATCTGGTGGTTTGCTTGTGTTGGAGATGTCCTTGAAAGTGACTGATGACTGAAGTGATGACTGTTGTGAAGGTGTTTGTGGAGTTGGAGATGTAATTATCAGCTTCCAGGTCCTGCCAGCAGGGCGGTATATATACGTGGGGGTTGTAAGTTGTGGTGTGGCTTAGGGTGACCCGTGTGAGTCGGTTCTCGCTCGATGACTTTCACAGGGGAGGCCATGTGGCTCGATAACAACGGATGAAAGGGCTTGGAACTGAGGGGGACGATGGTTGACCATGTTGTGCAGAACCAGCGGGTGGCTCTGAACGTGATAGGTTCTGTTTGTGCTAGTACGGTCAATGAAAGATTAGGAGACTACTTATTTAACCAGTACCTGTGGTAAGTTGAGATGATTGTTTGCCGTTTGGTGCTATGATTTTATGACAGCATGGCCCTGCTAAAAGACAGATTCTAATTAACGCATTTCGTTGTCTGTGAGATTATCACACGGAGGAAAGTGTATCAAGTGCTTGTGCCAGCAGTCAATATTTCGACCCGTGACATCTTCATCCCAATGGGATGCTGTCAGAAGGACAGATTGAATACACGACTTCTTTAGTTGTGTAAGTCCTGCCTAGCTTATAATGTGTAGCAGAGCTCCAAAACTCTACATATCTTGATGCCAGCATTTCTCAACCACTTACATCCTTACCCTATTCCGCGTAGATACCATACACGACAAGACACAACTCACTACGTACTCACAACCGCTAATACATTTAGGTCAATATCATGACGACACAGCCTGTCCTTGCAAGGACAGCAGACCTCCGGTGAGTCCTCTATCAGCTAGCTTATGCCTGCGTGGCTTGGTGCTACCCCCTGAAAGTCACGCATCACTCACCAACTCGATCCTGAACTCGAAGCAGACCAAAAGACACAACTCAACAACGACGCCAGAATGTGCGAACTCAGACACATCACCTGCCCCGGATGCGGCGGCGTCTTTTCCAGGAGCTACGAGTGCCACGAAAACCTGCAGATCCGGACTCGGGCTTCTGTGATCATCACCACGCTGGGGAACTGCCGACGGGGAATCCAGCCGCTCAACGTGGTACCAGTGGAGCCTAGCTTTGAGGACTATGCGCTGGAGGACTTCCGTCCATCATGCCGAATTGCTCAGCTGGCCATCAGACAAGCGATGGAGGAGCACGGATGGAGGAGCTGGAGGCGGTCGTATTGATTGCTCTCACTGCTGGCAGGGGCTGGGGGCAATGCTGCCATCGTCGATGGGGTAGCCTATTCGGGGATGGACAGTTGGAGCTGGTCAGAGCAGCAGGATTTAACTGGGACCTTAGCGGGAAAATGCATGGCCTGCCCTTGCGCTGGCGCAGTCAGCTTCGTATCTCTGCGAGACCGAGCTCGATACGGCGACGGTATCTGATCGCAGGCTATCGCTCCCCAACACAACAGACTTCATCCTGAGCTACCATGTTTCTCGCCACGACTTGTTCCAGTTCTGTTGGCTGTGCTCGGACCATAATATCAATCTTGGGATTTGGGCTTGGGTTGAGGGCTTGGGGCGAGCCAGTATTTCTTACACTCTGGCGTCATGAAAGGAGATTGCAACTAGTTGTTGCTTTTAATCTCGTTCTTGTTTCGCGGGTACCTATTTTGAGCGCATTACTAGGGCGTGTGGCTCACTGCACGGCCGGCCTCTGGTGGTCGCTGATGAAGATCAGGGTGAGACTTGAAGTTGTACAAGTTGCGAAGGGAGGAGACCGAACGGAGCGACTACTCGGAAAGCCTGGTACTAACTACCGAGACTTGGTACTGTTCCCGATATAAGAAAACTTCGTGTTGCGGAAAACGGGCGAAGTGGCGTTGTATTGTATAAATATAATGTTGTCGGTGGACTTCTGCCCCCAAAAGAGCAATGCTCTTTAGTTCCGTGTCCTCGACGCTGACGATGTGATCGGCCAGCCAGCCAGTCGCTCTGCTTCCGCGCCCAGTCGATATCCTGGAACAGACTCCCGGTGAGAAGGCATACTAACTAGAACATGTTCAGAGACAGAGACACAAATCGCAGTTGGGGCATCGTCAACGGACGGTACCTAGGTTAGGCGTATGGTGTCGTGATGGGAAAGCGCAGAAGAAGAATGTGGCGTCAGGTAGAGTGGCGTCAAATAGCGGTCGATGAGCTTTTCTACTGGCATACACCACGCTCACCCACACTCTCAACCTTATGTCCACCCCTATAAGCCCATGCTGCGCAAGTAATACCACACATGCTCGTGAAAGATATGTGTAGCACCTGTAACCGACGACCACTCCCATGATTGCGCCCACGACCCTAGCTTCCGTCAGCTCAGTATTCTCAGTACAGTATCCAATAAGAAAAAAACAAAGAGGGAGAAAGCAAGAGGGAGAAACCAATGAGACAGCGACGCCAACATAAGAAGATAACAACAATAGTCCCCCACCCAAAAGAAAGACAGGCTTCTCACCTTTAACCGCCTCACCCTCTTCAAATCCCAAAACCCTCGCAAACCCTGGCGCCATTCTAAGTAATATACCCACCGCAAGCAGCGTCTTGATTACCCTCGCCGGCTTCGACGCGTACTTCCCAGTCTTATCCCATTCATCGTCCGCGACACGCCATTCCACGTATAGCGGCCTATAGATAGCATCTCTGGCGGCCCAGTACGCATCGCCAAACCCCTTGCGGTGCGGCCTAGCACGGTACCAGTCATACACGGGGGCGGCCTCGACGGTAGCCTCGACGGCGAGCACGAGGTATTCGGCCAGGCGCGGGGTATAAGCCTCGCGGGGCAGGTTGAAGGTAGCTGTAATTTCGTCGGTGAGGTCGGGGGGGTCTCGAAGCGGGGCTTGGAGGAGGAAGTCATGGATTTCTTGGGCGGTGCGGTAATCGCGGTTGGTGAGGGAGAGGGGGAGGACTCGCATGGGGAGGGGGGGCGGCGGTTGGGATGCAAGCGGGATGTACCAATCTGTCTGCTCGTAGTAGGGGTAGCAGTCGTCGCCGCCGCAGAGCCGGCTGACGATGTATTTTTGGAGGTTCATTTTGACTGTGTGTGGTGAAGGGCAAGGTAGGCAACTCGACGTGACTGGCTCTCGAGGGTTCGATGGCAAGAGCCTGAGCTTCTTTATCGGCCTTGCTTCGCGGATTCGTTAAAAGGACGATTCATGAGATTTCGTCGTTGCCTGCCGGCCCATCAACAGCAGGCTCACATTCAGGTTGAGGACAACATAGCATACCTTGGGTCGAGCTGAGTTGATTTTTGGGCAAATGTGCTGAGTAATTAGAGGTGCTACAGTTAAAGTGGATGGATTGCTGGCGCAAAGCGGCCGGCCCACCATACTCCTGTAGTAGGCCGAGTGACGCGCCTCGTTCGCTTTCCTTTCCACTTTAGGTATTCCCCATCGGGAATGGCCTTGATACCTTTCGCACGTCCTTCAGTTTGATAGAGTAGTACGAAGTATGTACGGAGGCACGGCACTGGTGCCTCGTGCAATCCAGACGCGCTCGGCCAACTCGACCTCGCAGGGGCTGAGGACCAGCACAATTGCGATGCCGCATGCCTGCCTCTAAGGTATCTGCGCTCTAGGCTCTTCTGACCAGCATGGCGATGAAAGGTTGTGGCCTAGTTCGACAGGTATATTTGTCACAGGGTCTTGAATTACTGACGATGGTAAGGAGCTCACCTCCACGCCAACTATCAGGACTCACTTGCGTTGGGTGGGCAAGATAACTGGAGGACGCAGTCGATGTTCTGCCGTCGACGGCAACGCGAGACGGCAAGGCAAGAAGGGTTAGGGTTATAAACTCTTGCTCCCTTGCCAAGCTTTGAAGTGGGGCGTCTCCACCAGAGGACCCACGCGCTTGTTGCTCCTCTGACGATCACCTGCCCTTGCTCCGCCAGGCGACATGATCACCACTTCTTGACCGGACATCACGGGGCCACAAAACCGGCTTCACGTTCACCTTCTCTCGCCACGAGTCTCAACATAATCCCTGATTTCCATGTTTGGTATCGCGGGATCTCTCGCTGATTCAGCCCCAAAGTTCCAAACAGGAATGCACACCCCAAGGCAGGCAGGATGGCAAATGGCAATGCAAATGGAAGCTCGTCGTCAGTGTCGGTGGCAGTGCTGTTGCGACGCGCCCCGCTCCGCGCTCTGCCGTGACGCGTTTTCTCCTGCGAGTCTGCCCGTGGCTTTGTTGGCGTCGGCCAGCTGCAAGGCACTTGAGTTGACTGCGGCCCGAACTCTGACTCGCTGGTTGGACGGGGTTCTCTCCAAGCTGCACGACCTGTTCGTTTCAGCGGCATGCTCTGACAGCCAGTTAATCCTGTGCCACCCATTCGGGTCGAGCCAATCGCTGCTGCAGGCTGCAGGTTTGCTGACTTTGTGAGAAACCTTCCACACACCAGCCGGGCAAACCAGGATTTCCCTCTCATCCAACGATTCCAATCATCATGTGCGTTTTCCGTGATGGGCTCGAAAGAGGAGGCGGGGTGAGCTTTCGTGCTTGATATCTCGAAACGGCAATTCCTCAGGAGGCGCACGCAGCATGACGGCACAGCATGCTGCCTCGGTGTCAACCTGGAACCCATGCACATCCGGGGTGCAGATCCAGGGTGCCTACCGCAACAACCGGGCAAGCTGCTGACAACATCCTGAAGCTGTCAAGATCCCGCGTCCTTTGCTGCCTGTCATCAGGCGCAGTTGTGCATTGCATTCCAGCCCCCATCCACAAGGTAGGCTTCAACGTCTGTGACCAGCAGCAGCAGCGGCAGAATGCGACCCTGAAACCACACGCATACTTTGCGAGGAGAACAAATTGAATACGCAACTCCTGCCGTCTCAACCCCTCACTCTGAGCATCGGGACCCCGGCTTCCGGACCCGCGCCGTCCCCCGGCCCACCAGCCGGCCAACACCCCCGGCCAACCCGCCTCTTCAAAACACACCTCACCACCACCTCGTTCCCAGAAGATGTCCACTCAGATCCCTCCTGCTTTGTAACATGAACAACACGCACCGCATAACCCGACCCTCCCGCCCGGCCAAGCCAGCCCACGGGCCCCCTTCTCAGCCCAACGCAACCCGAGTAACCGAACCGAACCCGACCCAATTCCGAGGCCAAACCCCCAGATCAGCGCCACATCGGCGGCGATGAAAACTCCGATACGCGGCCCGCGGAAACTGGCCGCTGGGCAAGTTACTTCCAGAGGTAATGTAAACAAACCCCCCACCACCCGCCCCTTTGAAACCCCCACCACCAACGGGTGGATGTACGCACTTGGTTAGTTAGTTACAGAGCGGTGAGTCTATTTTCCCCATTCACGGGTTGGATTGGGGTTGGGTTGGGTCCGGTTGGGTTGGGGTTGAGCTTAGGTACCCTGGCAGCATGAAAAGGAACCCAAAGCAGTGTCAGTGGGTTGGAAACGTGGCATGGCGTGGCAGGCCTGCTTAACCGATTCACAACTCGCTCCCAACCACCGGGATTTTTAGGATCAGGTGCCTATCTGCCTATCAACGTGTGCATTCCGTAAAATACAGACATCTGCGGCCTTGTTGGTTGGCCATGTTGTTTGGAAGGCATGTGTCATCATGATTTGCGGAGTTTTGGAATCCCGTCAATCTGTCGGTCCCTTGCCGATTACCTCCTCTGATGTGAAAAAGATAGTGAATGCAGCACGGTTAACTCGCCTCTGACATCCTGGTCTGTTTGGGAGGAAACCCTTCCTGTGCAGGCAGGCGTTGCAGACGCAGGCAGCAAGATCTCCAAAAACTGACGAGCGAGACAAGTGGCGTGGAGAGGAGTCGCGTTTGTTGACGTTGCCCTCGCCACCACGGCCCCATCCGTGGGCAAAGCGCCCATGCAACCAACAACAGCCATGTTTTTCAGTGGAGACCACCACCAGCCAACAGGCAGGCAAGCAGGCAGGCAGGCAGCCAGCTAGCCAGCAGGGAAGACAATCTCCAAAGCAAGCAAAGCCAAAGAAGAACAAGAAGTAAAGTGAAGTGCAGTGGTATCAATTGGGAGAACGTTGAGAATGATCATGGTCATTATACTATTACACGCCGCCCTGATGCCAGATCCATACCCATTCATCCAACGGGTAAGGACCCTAAAACCCGTCCCTTGTCATGTCATTAACCTCCCCCTCTCTCGAGTACTGTACCAAACCCCATCGCCAGTAGATAAATGCCATGGTATGATGATGATGTCCCCAAAAACGCCCACCACATTCCGTTCGCTCTCCATCTCCTCCCGTCGCAAAGAAAAACAGAAACAAAACCCAGATCTAATCCAGATCTACTCCGTCCTGTGATGCACCGCCCAGATAATAGTCGTACCAGTAGTAATAGTAGTAGGAAAAGCAGCATGGCTTTTATAGCGTAACCCCAAAAACTTGGAGGGCAAAAAAAGGCACCACCAACTCCATCCTGGGCAAAGTCCGGTGCGTGAGTGATTGAGTGTGTATGTGTTGTGAAAGAAAAAAGGGCGAGGCACTCAGCCAGTGAGTGACTGCAGCCCCTCTTCCCCGTCAACCACACCACCATCACCGCAGCCCATATGCAACCCAACAAAAAAGCAAACGCCTGCTCCAGAAAAACGGGGAAAAACAAAGAAAAAAAGCAGTACTCAACCCCTTCACCCCTCACCTCGCCACACCAGCACCAAACATCCTCCCCAAAACCCCCCTCATCCCCTTCCCCGCAGCCACCGCTCCGCGATTCCGACTCTCCTCCTCCAGATTCCTCAAATCCTGCGCCGAAATCTCATACGGCAGCATCTGCTGCTTCTGCTTCTTCCCACCACCATACCCAACCCCAGCAGCATACATCTGGTACTCGTACGCATAACCCGGATCCTTCTCGGGCACGGTCGGCGGCACGCCATCCTCCTCCTCATAAGCCATCACATCAGGCGAGTCGCACACCGACACGACAGCATCCCCAGTAGTGGTGAGGGTGGTGGAGTAAGCGGTGGTGATGTCGGCTTCGCTGAGCGGGGTGGTGGCGCGCGAGGTGGTGGTTGACCCCGCGTAGGACGAGTTGCTTGAGTCGAGGCCTGGCGGGGAGACGTCGCGGCTGCTGCCGCGGGAGTGGGACGGGGTGTAGGCGGTGGTGGGTTGGCGGGAGCGGGAGCGGGATGTGCCGCGCGATGTGGAGGGTTGTTGCTGCTGGGTAGGGTCGTAGGTGGTGGGTTGCCAGGTGGTGGTGGTGTAGGTTGTCCAGTCGGCCTGCTCCGTCGTCTGGAGGGGCTGCTGCTGGGGCTGGGCGAGGGCGAGCCAGATCTGGGCTTCCTCCTCGCGCTCGCGCTGGCGGGCGAGGCGCTCCTCGTACAGCTGGCGCTCGCGGAGCTCCTGCTCCTGCTTCCGGCGCATGCGGCGGTAGTGGCGGGCTTGGATGTTGTCGCGGATCGGGGCGAGGAAGTGGTCCAGCTCGCGGTAGAGATCCTCCTCGGTGATGCGCAGGTCCCAGTCCAGCAGGAACAGCAGCTGCTTCTCCATGAGGTTGACCTCGGTGCGGCTGAAGCCAAAGTTGTAGACGTCAATCTCGCTGTACTTGGCCCAGTGCTTGTTCTTGGGGCTGCTGTCGTTCAGGTACTTGGCCGACAGGATGAGCGAGGCCAGGAAGATGCGGTGGGTGGTGTCGCGCAGGCCCTTGGCCATGGGCTGCAGGCGAGACTTGAGGCGGCGCAGGTAGACCAGCGACGACATGAGTGTGGGTACCTGCACGTTGGAGATGGTGACCAGCGCGGCGATGAACTCCGCCATGGTAGGCAGAGCGGCGTTGCTGCCCTTCACTGGCCTTGGTGATTGCCGTGCGGTTTGCGGCATCACTTCCGGATCGCACTGGATCACGTTGGTGGCCGCCTCTGCGAGGTACCGAATCATTTCACGATCCACTCGCTGGTAGATAAAAGTTTCCAGGGCCGCGGCGTTGAGCTCGGCCTGGCTCAGAGTTGGTAGTGAGTCCATGGTCGTGTGGTGGGGTTGTTGTTGCTGTTGTTGTGTGTGACTCGACGTGTGAGAGTGGGGTAGACGTGGTGTGTTGATGTGTGGTCGTCGAAGTGACCAGGGGGGGTGGCGGTCGTGGTTGGCAGGATCGAGTAAGTGCCCGACTTGCTCTCTCCTGTGTTGAACGATTGCCGAGTGAGGGAAGAAAAGTCAAAGTCGAGAACCGGGATGACGAAATGTCCAAGAGTTATAGGGATGCAAAAAGGGGAAGAAGGGGGCGATGTGTGGAGAGCCAGGGGGCAGGGAGGGATGTACACAAGGGGGTGTGCATCAACAACTGATGAGCTTTACACGAGATGCGCCTGCGGCGATGCTCAGGTGGACAACCCCGCCAAAAATGCTGGGAAGAGGCCGAATCGGCGGTCTCGGCAGAGCGGGCGGAAAGGCTGAACAGACAGCAGCTGTTCCAGCGTGGGTCCCCTAATGGGCGTCCTCTGCAGGCAGAGTGGGCAGACCCTGTTGATGCGTGTCTCAGTGGCTTTGGGGGGTGACGTGCAATGTCCACGAGGCTGAGCGGTCGGCCCAGGCGGACAGGGGGTCAGGGGGTGCCGAGGGGCGTGCCGAGAGGGGGGCAGGGGTGTGCTGGCAGGGGGGTGGTGTGTGCGTTGTTGCGGTGGCCCGCTGGGTCGGTCGCCGCTAACGTTAGGGGTTGCGCGATCAGCGAGTTCCAGGCTTTTGGAGGGCCTGGCTGGGATCGGACGGCGAGAGTGCCAAGACGCGGTCCTGGCCAATGAAATGGGTGGTGAGAGAGAACCCTTCGACGCCTGACGGGCAACTCCGGACGGAATTGCCTCGGGGTAGAAAAAAGAAGAAAAAAAGCAGGAAATAGGGCAGGTCTCGAGTTTTGTTGTTCGAGGTGCCACAGAGGTGCAAGACCCGACTTTTAGCAAGTCTTGGGTATGTCCGTCTTTGCGAGCACAGCTGTGTTTAACCGAGTCCCCCACACGAAGGGACGAATGCCAAGCACCGGAAAACGATAGCGCAAACCAGGAACTGGGGCAGCTGGGTCGGGGCGGTGGCGATCTCGGGAAAAGTGGGCCCGCCCGCCGAGTTTGGCGATGCGGAAGACGGGGCCTCGGAGGTGGCTGAGGGGTAGGAGACACGAGAATCACAGCGTGAATCACACTGCTCGGGGACGCTGTGCTGACTCGCTCGAGGGCGCAAGAGCAAAGAGTGGCAGGACGGCGGGGTCGGACGCGTTTCAACACCCAAGGGGCCGCCTGGGTTGGGCTTGCGTGGATGTGCCGGTGTAATTAAACACTGGCGATGCGATCCTGGGGGAGCGAAGACGTTCAAGCAAGAGATCGACCGCCGGGTTCGGCACGAGTCAGTGCTCAAGCAAGGTTGGTGGGAGTGAGCGGGTTCCGGTCTGTGCACTAATGCGAATCGTTGCTGGGTCCAGATCGCGGGGGAATCAAGCCGAGTCGAGAATTAGGGTGTGTTTATGCGGTGCTGTGTGGGATCGGTCGAGGATGCCCAAAACTGCAATTGTCGATTATTAGGGCGAGGTATCGAGGGAGGGGTTGCAGTGAAAAAATCCGAGCCAGCGGAATGCGGTGCCGTGAAAGGAATGGCTGCACAGGGAATCGGCGCTGCCGTGGTGCAAGCAAAGCAGAAAATGCTGCGTCGTGATATTTTGGATCCAGCCTGGAAGGGCTCCGGACGGGGTTAATATGGCAAAGCAAATGCCAGCAATGCCAGCAAATGTGGGCCCGCGGTAAAGCTGGGCCGGGGGTTGTCAGTCGCGCGCCAAAGGAGCCTTGGAAGAGAGAGTGGTGGCCGGCTGCTTGCTTGCGTTGCGCCGTTTGAGAATCTCAGCGTGTTCGAGGAGTCGCCGGGTGCGACTTTGGCAGCCAGTCGTCTGCTCTCGTCCAGGGAATGATTCGCTGTGCTGTTGCGGCGGCAAACGGGGGGCGGAGCAGGGTGGGGCTGCTGCGAAACGAAGCGTAAAAAAAGCTTCGACGGTGGGCGAATGGCTGGACCTGCGACCTGTCCAATGAGACAGACCCGGAGGAATGAGAGGACGAGAGGATGCGAGAATGTGTTGTGTTGTCGGATGAACTGGAGTCGAGCTACTGCATGCCAAAAAAAAATGAGCTTCTGTTCTCCAATTGCCGGCGGTGAGTCCTGGTCCTGGCTCCGTCTTCTTGGGTCGGGACCTTTTGGAGATGGAAAGCAATGAGTCGGAGTCGGGGGGTTGAGTTGGCAGAGCGGCGGTATCAGGCGGTCTGGACACACTGGTGCTGCTGGATCTCAAAAAGAGCGGTCCGCCGTCGAAATTTGTATGCTTTCCGATGGGCACACCCCTTGCTGACTTCCAATGTCCAATGTCCGACCCGGCCAGGGAGGAGTGAACGAAGGTGAGTCGAGGTATGTGATGTCCTGACTTACACACAAGAGGAGAAGCGTCCAACAAGGGGTCGGGCAAAACACAGTTGGGATGATGCTTCGATGCGTCGTCGACGACAAGTTGCCAGTGGAAGGTAGGAAAAGAATTGCACACGGCGGTCAGACAAAATTGGGATTTGACAATTGAGATTCGAGACTGGCCCCGTTCCCGTCAACAGGAAGGCCTGGGGGTTCGTGGGTTCGTGGGCTCGTGTGTAAGAGATAGACTGGAGCACGGAGCTTCGTCCCAAGGGAGTCTCGGCGTGTTACCGTGTTGCCGTGTTGGGCAGGCGGAGATCGCTGGGCAACGGCCGCCAAAAAGAACGAAACACCGGATTGCAGATTCCAGACGGGTCTAATCAAAGGGAGGAGGGGTCACAGCATCGCGCTTGGGAAGCATGCAGCTTGATCATGATCATCATGGACCTCTGCACATCTCCAATGCGCATACACGACGTGGTCGATGCCAGCAAGCAAATGACTACCTCACGCATCACAGCTGCTTCCTCCCTCTCGATCGAGCTTGTTGGGCAGTCAGACATCAGTTTGCGGGCACGAACGAGTTGTCTCCGCCCTGATATTGCTGGGGCCGCCTTGACTTGAGTGGCTGCCGATTTGCATTTCGGGCTTCCATGCACAGCCAAGGAGTGCATAACACGATTGATGAGTGGTTGCCAGCTCCGCACGCGAGATTCCTGAGTGCCAGCGATTCCAGGCACACGGGCTACGATTGGCGGGTTGCGATCCCGACGCTCAGACTTGAAACAAGCGAGGGGGAGGGTTCTGTCCAGCAAGCGCAGGAAGCCCAGCTCATGGCTCAACCACAGAAGGATCGAGAGGCGTTTTTGGGATTGGCCGTCAAATGTGTTAAAATGCCAGTTCTGTGGAACAGCGGCCTACGCACCAACAAAACGATGCAGCTGCAAGGCAAGAAGATATCATTTTTTGAGTCAGCTCAAGCCAACGATGTGCGATTTGTTCAATCGTGAAATCCCACAGCAAGCACAACTGTACAAGTACCCTGGACAAGCTTTGCCGAGATGCAACACAACGCCACATATGAGCAGGAGATAAGAAACAACAAAAGACCGAGCTGAATCTTCTTCCATTCCTTTGATACCCCATCATGGTTGTGCACGTTCCTCGACTCCCAAGGGGGTGACGCCAAGCCTCGCCAGGTGCTGTGAAACGAAACACCAGAAACGACATTGGCGAGGGGTACGGAGTACTTGAAACATGGCAACCCAACTTTTGATATCCTAAACCTGGAAAGACTATGGTTGCAAAGCATCCTCCATGTCTAGTTTCTCGGAAATACTTCAGGGATTTCTGACTGATGAATACCTCCAATTTTCCCTCATTTTTAGGCGACAGAGAAGTCATATTCTCAAACGTCGGGAAGTGTCTCTTGCAGCTCACACAGTTGCAGGTTGCTGCTGCAAGCCCAGTCTCAAATGCAAGTGTCAAAGGGGTCTCAACGCAGGGACCCTGTGCCCGGTCCCGCGGCACCGCACAGGAAATATCGGCATACAGCAACAAAGCAACCGTTGATATTTCTTCTTGGACAATACTATTGTCGATCAAAGAAACAAAAGAGACGGCGATAGACCTGCCAATTCGATTCAGCCGCTTCCGTGACTTAGTCTTCCTGGGCCGATCTTGTGTTACCGCTTCACCGGGGCGCCGGCATCGTCCATGACACAGGGAAACTCGCGTGGCAGAGTGGTAGAAAAGTCAATTTTCGAGATCCGATTCCAGGTGCCAAGCTTCATGTCACAGCCGTCGAAGCTTCGGAACCAAACCTTCTCCCTGGGGGTTGGTGTTTCACTGGCTGCACTTACACACTAACGTTAACTCCTCACCCCAAACCATCGGTGAATATCAGACGAAGCCCAGCTTGCATGCATCCACTTTAACAAGCATAGAAAACTCGCCGGCGGTGACAGGCTCTCCACACCCTCAACACTTAGTGTACACTAGATGCAGATGCAGGAGACAGCTTCTCCTGAGTCGTGCGCCGGCCCCAACTTGGGACGGATGGCAAAAGAAGGGGTTCTACTTCGTACTCCGTACACAGTACACTACTGGTGCGGGGAGAGAGGGGGACGATTCCAGATTGAGCTTTTTTCCCCTCCTTTCCCCGCGCGATGCGGCGCGGCGCCGGGCGACCCTCCCAAGCGGACATCTCCATCAACATGTGTCGCGTGGATCATGGATGTCCTGCGAACACACCGCCCATTCGTACCAACAAGCAACACGCACCCCTTCTAACGGGTGGACGTGTGGTTGTCGCGACACGACACCGGCGCGCGGCGAGCAGCTCCTCCTCCGCGCTCATGCCGTGATTGGATCGGTTGGTTGCATGTCTTGCATTGGAAAACTTAGTCTGTGGGCCAATCGTCTTGCATCCACGCCTCGATGCTGGGGAGGGAATTTCAAGCTGGCGAAAAGCTTTTCTGGCTTGTGGGTGAGAGTGGTCAAGTTTTTCGGTTTTGCTGTTCTGGCGGTCAGGAAGTCGAGTTTTTTCTTGGATGCTCCGCATTGTCGTGCTTCTTGCCATCACGGATTGTTGGTCATGAGGCGGGCATCCCGTTACCTCGGCTGCTGGTGAGCAGGGCCATGACGGCGTTGATGCTGTCTTGCTGAGCCTGGGATTCAGGAATCAGGATGCAAGTCGAGAAAGATGGGCTGAAATTTGCATTCATGCGGCCAGCTGGTGACAATTCCCACTAACAGATTTAGGGCAATCATGGCTGTAGCACTGTTAGCGCAACCCTGGCTGCCTGCATGGCAAGCTGTGGCTCAGCGGCTTCGTCATTGAGCCGCTGCAAGCTCCCTCGCGACCAAATTCCCAAATCACGCGGACAAGCTCCCTCAACCAGCCACGACCTTCATGCTGAACACAGACGGAAGCAGTTCCACGCAATCCTCATCCATTGCCACAGCCGCGTCAGGGATCGCATTCAACTTCCAAATCTCGGCTCGCGGCCTATTCCGTGCAGTGGACAAGGCTGGTTACGAACACCCCATGCGCCTCAATTCGACGGGCCAGGCCGGGCCGGCCGCGCCCGTGCCGCTGAGGCCTGAACATCAGATGTTGATGAGGGACGGGGGAGGCCGCAAACACGACCGCCTCAACAAATATTGTTTTCGGGAGGTCCTTTCGGATTGCTGTCATAAGCAGGCCGCAACTAAGCAGCGTCTACCTCAAACAGATCTCATCGAAAATCAATCTGTCACCCAAGGATGGTAAAAACGAAGTTACAGGACCCTGCAGCCTGGTTCCTGGCCACCACTGAACCACACAAACCCGATCAAACAGGGCTGCACCTCTGCAGGCCTGACTTTGACTCTTGAGGTAGATGCTCCAACCCCGAGAGAACACTTTCGTGTCAGTCATGAGTAGCCGTGAATCAAGCAAGCATCAGCGCCCAACCCAGCGGCTAACAAGTTACAACGGGCGCTTCGCATCCTTCACTCCCGCCGCAAAAAAAAAGCCCCCCCCCCCAGAAACATCCGCCGCCCCCAGATTTAAGCTCCGCCTGGTCTCCCGTGCGGCCGTTCGATTGGCCCATCTAAGCGCAGCGAGGCGCGGAGAATGGCCCTGCCAAGCATGCCATTGGCTGACGCCGCCTGACGTCGATTGACCTTCAATCGTTGGCGCGCAAGATTTCCGATCCAGGACCCTTCATGCAGCGGCTTGGTGTGCATCCGAGTTCCAGAATGCTACTCTTCCTCGTTACCTACTAAGTATATCCGGGATATGTTTGGCTTTCGGAGACCACGGCGCGGGTATCTGACATTGCAGGATCAACTGTGCCGCGCTGTCTGGCGCCAATCGATTCGTTCGTCATTGTTGTTGACATCAAGCAGGGTGGATCAGCGCGTCGCGTTGCAACAGCCGCTGGCCGCCCCAAGGGTTTGTTTACTTTTTTCCTGTCTCTTTTCTTGGCTCTGGCTCTCAATCCGCCTGAAGCAGGATTGGGGAAGCGCGCCTAGAGGATTTTGGAGGGGGCGCAAGACATTGGCTCGTCCGGAACATGGATGATGGAGCGCCGAAATAGAAGTTACTGAACACCAGACGACAAATCTCTCTGTCTTGGCCCCCGATTCCCCTACCCGCCCAAATTCTATTTGGGACATGCCCATCCGTTCCCCCGTCTGTCTGTGTCTGTGCCCCTGACGACCCACAACAAAATGCACGATGATCGGATGCAACACAAACTGTGGTATTCGTACCTTGCTTAGCGTTTGTGGCTGTTAACCGCTGTTCTCGCAGCATCTGGGGGCGCAGGCCAGACGGTGGTGGGGACGAAACATTTCCAGATGGGCAGGCGGTTAAAGAGACAGCCACCCATGATCAACGGCATAGTCAACTGTTGTACCTTGACTCTGTACCTAGCAAACAAAGATTGCATTCTTCTCATCATCGTTGGAGTGCTGCTGTCTGCCTGACTTCTCCTTACTCAGATAGGACAGCTAATTGCAGCAAAGTCAACGTCCGTGTCAGGTCAATACCGGAGCTCTGGTGCCCTAGGCCCCAACCGTTGGCTCCCCAGACTCGCGGATGCGAATTGGATTTAGGACTTGCGTGCGGGTTGCTGCAATCACGGGCACGAAATGGTTCATACCTTAACTTTTGGAAACACCCAGTAAGCACACCCCTGACACCATCACCACAAGCCAGCCACTGCGCCACCAGGGACACCTCATCAAGAGGTCTCTAGGTACAGCTGCGCTCTGTGTCTGCTGGCCTCCACTGGACTTGGCTGAACTGAACAGCAACTGCGTACGCCCGTATCCTTGTATGTGAAATGACAGCTTCAGATGGAAGTTCGTTGGTGATACCACAGGCATCTTGCAGAGAGTATGGATTAGTCTCGCGAGCAAGTGATTGTCAACATCCGACGTGCTTGGTTAGACGTGAAACAGTTCTGGGAATGGGTTGTTAGACGCCGAAGTTGACGTTAGGGGCTGTGCTTCTTAAGACTGGATGCTAGGCAGGTGGTGACAGCAAGCTGATGGTCTGTTTCACTCAACACATAACATCTACTTGGCAGAGTTCGGGTTCACACATGGGCAGACATACTCCCTCATACTCGGACCATCTTGGGACAAGACGAAGTGGCCATCCTCTTCCTCGGGTGACTCGTTGTTTAGTGCAGTGAGATACCCACCATACACCACATCATCCCTCCCAACAGATGGCTCGTTCTCCCCAGCGGCAATGATACAGACCCAGCAAACAAACAAGAACAACAATGCAGAGAATGATCCATTTCATTGCGAAACCCATGCCAGCCCATGCCCTGACCGTCTCGCTACTCCATACATTGATAGCGCCATGACAAAAGAAAAAGAGAGAGAGAAAATAGAACCCGCCAGCCAGCTGGGTATCTGACAGGCAGCAACAAGTAAAGCCGGGCCGAAAAACGGCCACAGGAAAGACGCCAGCCCAGATGGAGGCAAGCTCCCCGCAGCGTGGAGACAGAAACGGCAACCGACACAACAAAGCTCGAACGATCCCCTCCTCCTATTCCTCCGCCGTATGTTGTGTGTGCCCCTTGCCCAACAAGTCCCGTCAGCCATCTCCACCATCACCACCCTCTGTGCCTCCCGCACAAACCGCCACCCCATCCCATACCATTGCCGAATTATATCGATTCCCAGGTCGCCGCCTAAACGCCGCTGTAAGAAAATACCAGCTAGATACACGGAGGGATAATCGTGGAAAGCTCGACAAGTATCCTAAACGCAAAGACGGGGATATTGTATATGCTCCAGGTTGCGAGGTTGTGTGTGTGATCCGGTCGGTCCGGTCAAGGTCGCAGTCTGGGGAGGACAAGGACACTCGCTCGACCGGCGGCACCATCCTTCTAGAGGTTCTTGCCAGTCATTGGCGGCAACAGGCGGCGGCGCGCGGCCGGATGGACCGTCTTCATGCCCATGCCCATGCCCATGAGCATCGACTCCCGACCCTAGTGGTAGGCGCTGCCATGGTAGTGGGGCCGGGGGTGGCTCTCGAGGTTCTCGAAGTAGGGGTGGTTGCAGGCCTGCTTGGCCGAGATGCGGCCGGCGGGGTCGTAGACGAGCATCATCTCGAGCAGGTCCAGGCCGGCGTCGTCCAGGTTGGAGCACAGCGAGTTCGAGGGGTCGCGGACCCACTTGGGGAAGGAGGCCTTGAAGTCAGGGTAGCTGGTGACGCCGGGCCAGATGTCCTCGGTCGGAGTGCCAAGGAGGCTACAGAGGCAAATGTTAGCTGAATGTGTTGAGCCAAAGAAAAAAGAAACGTACCGAAAGATCTTGAAGATCTCGTCAATCTCGGAATCACCGGGGAACAGCGGCTTGCGCGTGCACATCTCGGCGAAGATGCACCCCACCGACCACATGTCGACTCCCGTCGAATACTGGCGCCCACCGAGGAGAATCTCGGGCGCGCGGTACCAAAGTGTGACGACCTCGTGGGTGTAGGTGCGGAGCGGCACGCCGAAGGCGCGGGCCAGGCCAAAATCGGCCAGCTTCAGGTTGCCCTCGCGGTCAATGAGCAGGTTCTGCGGCTTCAGATCGCGGTGCAGAATGCGGTGGCTGTGGCAGTAGCGCACGCCCGAGCACAGCTGGCTCATGAACTTCTTGATCATGGCCTCGCCCAAGCCCAGCCCGTGCAGCTGCGCACCGGTGCCCTCCGGCAGCGCCTTGCCCCTGCCGCCCTCGCTAACGGGAAGCGCCTCCATGTACTTCTTTAGATCGAGGTCGAGAAACTCGAAGACGAGGTAGAGCTTGTGGCCGTCGGCGTGCACAATGTTGAACAGGCGCACGATGGTCGGGTCGCGCATCTCCTTGAGCAGCGAAATCTCGCGGATGGCGGTCGACGGGACGCCCTCGTCCTCGGCCTCGAGGCGGATCTTCTTCAGCGCGACGATGCGACCGCCATTGTTGAGGTCGCGGGCCTTGTAGACGACGCCATAGGTACCTGGGGGGTTTGGGGGACATATGGTTAGCATCCGCGACAGCCGCAACTTGGGAGAGGGAGGAGGACATGTTTACCTTCTCCAACCTTTTCGAGTTTCTGGTAATTTTCCATGATTATTATTTCGGTTACGGCGATTCTTCAATAACTGGGTCGGTCGGGGCCTGAACGGAACGGGGCTCGGGGTTGGCCTGGTGCAGCCTCGATCTCGTGGCGGGTCGGGGTGTAGGAATGTCCCCGGGTGAAGTGTGGAGTGGAGGTCGCGAACTGGATGGTGGGGGTTTGTGTTGGCGGCCAAATCGAGGGGCAACCTGCGCCGTGACAAACAAATGACGCCCGATTGGGAAATTGAGAGAAAATCGCAAGACAGCACAGGACAAAAAAAGGCGGTCAATTGCGCTTTTCCATGAAAAGGCACTGACAGTTCGTACAGTCGTAGTCGTAGGTCGTTACTGGAAATGCTCGAGGGGCCAGAAGTTGTCCTCGCGGTTTGGTTGCAGGAGCAGGTTCGAGGGAGAGGGCGGGCAATCAAAATTTACGGGCTGAAGGGCGGTTGATCAACAAAGCAACCAACCGGGAATTTGGTTGCTGCAGTCACTGGGGTGGGCGACGCGAAGACCGCGTCGAGGCGGCCCACCAGCCCCGCGTGGCGCGTGGACCCCACTCGCTTTCAGTGCTGACGGCACACAAAGACAGCGGCCAGGGGCAGCCGATTTCGACCCCACACTCAACCCTGACCTCAGTCGATAAAGATCGGAGACAGACAACAAATTCACAAATCGAGCATACGAGGACTAGGAGCTCAGGCCTGGTCAGTCTGTCACAGCCTTGCACCAAGCTCTTGACAGAAACGAAGAGCCGGGGTATTAAAAAAGAAGAAAAAAAGAAGAAAAAAAGAAGAGAAGAAAAAAGAAGAAAAAAGGGGGGACCAAAATAGAACAAAGAGCCGAGCCTCACTCTCACTCGCTCCCCCAAAATGACGGCCGACATTAAACATCTCGACGCTCACGAGCAGCCGTCAGACGAGCTCAGGGCCCAGTGGAAGACCTTCTCACGGGCCGAACCAAAGGACCTGCTCAACAGCGGCGACGTTGACGATCTGCTTGACCCGGACTGCGCAACCGAGTTCTGTGTCGCCGGCACCATCCCCGTCGACACCCTGAACCGCTCATTCCGCCACATCTGTCCCAGCGACGCCCCCGAGTTCCAGGCCACCAAAGAAGCCCCGATCTACTACCACCCTCTTCTGCCAGGTACGGAACCCATTATCCATCCATCTCAGTCCCACCTCGGCTCCATACCCGAAGACTAACGCCCGCCAGGCCTCCTTATCCTCCCCTCCCTCTACCCCCCCGAAGTCCAACGCATCCTCCTCAACCACCTCATCCACCGCGACCTCAGCAACCCAATCCACCAAACCAACCTCCACCTGCACTTCGACCTCCCCTACCCTCCTCCCTCCTCCACCTCCTCACCATCAACCCCAGCATCCTTCTTCACCTACCCCCCAACCTCTCCCGTCACCTTCCCCCCCAAAGACGCCACAATCCACAAACCCCTAACCATCAAACAAGTCCTCGACCGCAAACTGCACTGGGTAACCCTCGGCGGCCAGTACGACTGGACAAACAGGGTGTATCCGGACGGACCGGAGTCCGTGCCGTCCTTCCCGCGCGACGTGGCGGGATGTCTGGAGACGCTGTTCCCCGAGACGAGGGCCGAGGCGGCGATTGTGAATTTCTATACGCCGGGGGATACGATGATGATGCATCGCGATGTGTCGGAGGAGACGGATCGGGGGTTGGTGAGTGTGAGTTTGGGGTGTGAGGGGTTGTTTATGATTGCGCCGAATCGGGCGGAGGGGGGTGGTGAGGAGGAAAATGGGGAAGAGGGGGGTGGAGATGGGGAGGGAAAGAAGAAGAAGGAGTTTTTGCTGCTGAGGCTCCGGTCTGGGGATGCGATCTACATGACCAAGGACTCGCGGTTTGCGTGGCATGGCGTGCCCAAGGTGCTGAAGGGGACGTGTCCGGAGTATTTGGAGGATTGGCCGGCTGAGGGGGGCGAGTTTGAGGAGTGGCGGGGGTGGATGCGGAACAAGCGCATCAATCTGAATGTGAGGCAGATGAAGGATTAGAAGCACCAAATCAACATCAACGTCAACAACGCCCTTACAGTCGACCTTTTCTGGCGGCGCGGGCATCATTGAGGGGAGCGCTTTCCTGTGGGATGTGGTGGTTGTCCGCGCTGCCAATGCTTCCCCCCCAACGAGCCTAACTGAAGTCCCTCCCCTTCAGTCTTCCCCACTCCATGCCCTACCTTACGCCTTATAGCTACACCTACCCCTACTCGACCCCCGGCGTGTCGCACGCCACGAGAAGCTTCCCATCCTTCGCCAAATCAAGAATCCTCCCGCTCTCCACGCCACGAGTAGTACTCCCATCAACAGCGGTCGCCGACACACCCAAAAGCGACGCTCCCAAAGCGCACAAATGACACGAACTGCCTGCCCAGCTGAAAGTCCTCAACTTTCTCCGGCTCAATAGCCCGTTGGAAGGCAAGGTGTAGCAATAGCTTGAGAGCAAGGTACAGTTGAACACTCAGAACGGACGTGCCGGAGACAGATAGGAGCTTGCCAAACGATGGATCCCGGAGAGGGGTAATTCTGGGGCACTTGGGAGCACGTCAGAACTGCATTGAGTTTGAAAGAGACAAGGTAAAATAAACATCGAATGTATCAAGGCACCACTAACCCACAGAACCCTCTATGAAAGATATCATAAAACATTGCTCCAACCATGCTCACCATTAGGTGAAGTCTGACGGCTCAACGGGATGGAAACACACCTAATCAGTGGTTGGCTACGCACGACCAATGAATCCTCGGTTGGGGACGCCGAATCAGTGGTTCGGTACGCCGAATCCTCCCCAAGCCAAAATTGAACTCGTTTAGTGTTCTCCAATGTGCTTGTCGTAAGAGAGGTTAGATCCAATCCCAGTAGGAGGGACATTGGTATGATTTTGTCTGGAATAGCTATTCTTTGCGGCAGCTCTGGATCAGGCAGGAGCAAGCCTGGTGGCACGTCCCTGTGTTTGATGGGCTCAACGTTGGCTTGACGAGCATTATCAACGGACTCATCGCGAGGAGTTTCGACCCTGGCGTTGATATCGTAGAAGGGCAGTTTGCTCGACAGCGCGTAATGGCGTTGGGCCAGCTCCTCATTGAGAGAGGGAAGGTCCGAGTCGTCGAGGGCGTCGACCGCGCGCGTGTCTCGATAGTGGGCCCGCGGAGTCTGATCCCGCCGTGTCGGGGACAGGGTCTCGAGTAGGGCCTTCGCCGCCGATGCAGCCGTCGCGGCGGCAAAGTCCTGCCACCGCTTGTGCCTGTGGCTGTCGGCGTAGTTGCACACGCCCTTGACGACGATGGACGGGATCTCGTCCCACACGCCAGCACCCTCCATCTCGAAGGCAATGACGCCTTCCTTTTGGGCGATGGTGTCACGGTCTTCGCCAGACCGCATGACCGTGTCCCCCGAAGCGACGGGGCCGATGTGGATGGCCGGTTCCTGCGCCCGGGCCGGGTCTTGCCTTTCGAGATCGGCCTGTTGTTCCAGAGCAGGTCTTTCTGGGACTAGGAAGGCCTCTTCGCAACCAACCGCTTCACAGGAGGCATCCCGCGCTTGCCGACACGTAATCCCGTTGCTGCAGCATGGCCCATACCGGTGTCTGTGCTGGTAGTCGGAGCGGAAGAGCTTGTCCTCGGCGGCGCCTGGGTACCGGTACTTTTCCGGCTGCAACTGACGCTCCCTCCCATGCCTTGCCCTTGCGCAGTAAGCCTCCTGTAATTTGCCGAGGTGGTGGGCAGTGCGCCGTTCAAGGCGGTCGTGGCCGTGGTCCGTCTGGAACTGTCTGATCAGGTTGCGGATGTCCTTGTTTGGGCGGCCGAGGCTGTCTTGCAGTTCCGTCTTTCGCGAGAAGACACCGTTTGGCCACCGCTTGCCATAATCATAGTGCACGAGCGAACTGCTGATGACCACATCGCCGAGTAGCAACTCCGACTCGCCCCCCCAGGATGACATCTTTCGAAAGTTCGGGACGCCGCCGCAGACGCCAACAAGCAGGGCCAGGCGCACGTTGTGAAAACTCGCCTGCAACCAGGCCGCTGCGCTCGCTGCCGCGACCTTGCCTACTTCGGGCAGCAGCAGCAGCACGACATTGTGCTTGCCAATACGCCCTGTTGAGTAGTGGTTGCGATCACGGGTTGCCTTCGCCAGATGGGGATTGTCGTTGTCCTCATCGCCGTCATCATCATAGTGCTCATCAAAGAGATACCAGATGGCGCTGGATTCAAGCGCCAGCGCGCAGATTATGGCAATTTCAAACTCAGCCCTCGATGCTGGCCGACGAGCATTTGAGCGACTGGGCCGGGCGGTTTGGCTCCGGCCTGTGGATGCCGGTTGCGTGGTTTGAGCTGCCTGTTGCTTGAGGAAGTCGATATTAATGAAGTCCTCATTTCCGCGGCTGAAATCGTCCGTGAGGCCCTTGGATGTCAGGTCCTCTCCAAAGCTCTCTTTCCATTGGGGACCGAAGGCATCTAGTTTGGCAAACGCTGAAGGAACTGGTGCGGATGGTGGAGCTCCTCCAAACGGCGTCTTCAGCGTCGCCTCGCTTGTGTTCTTTCCCCTGTCGTTCTGCTTGTTTGGTGGCCGGTACATGGCCGCGCCGGGCAGACAAGAGAAGAAGAAGTCTAGGTCTGATGAATAAACAGAGGCAGGAAAACAGAGAATGGTGTAAGCTAACTCGGATCAATCTGGGCGGAGTCTTGAAACACTATGTCGAAGAAAGACGAAGGTAAGGGGAGGTGCATGAGGACGACGAGGCTTAGATGCCCTCCCCCTTTCCACGTCAACTCCATGCCCTCGAACGGAAAATTCAGCGTTCCGGTGCCGTTGGGCGGCAATGCAGGCAGGAGCCTCACCTGCGCATGTGGGCTCATCTGATTTGTTGGAGTTCGAGGTCCCTGCTGCCACTGGACGATTGGACCAGCTTTCACCACCAATATTGCTGTCTGCTGACAACAAGGAGTCGATTTAATTACATGCCAAATAAGAGAACCACTAACGTTACTTGTTATACAACAATCAACAATCGGACAGTCCCGGGGTTTGGCTTCTTCGCTGTTTTGGCCTCATTACCTCCTATCATCTACCCCTTTTTCACAACCCCCCCCCACCCCCCCTCCTCCTTTCCAAGGAACACCGAGATGGTACTCCGTCGCTGCAGCATTGATCAATGCAGTATACCAGCTGATCGATACGCCGGAAGCTGCATGCTGTGGAAAGCACCTGTGTGTCGAGCACAGGAGGTCTGACCTCCACGACTGCCCGTCCAGCGTAACTAAGCCAATCCGCCGTTCCCAATATTACAGATCATACTGATTCCCATTTTGAGTCGGTTTCAAGACCATGATTCAAAGACGTATTAGGCCGCCTACGACGCGGCGAAAACCAAACATCTCGCTGCTCTCCTGGCTAAGGTCAACGTGAAAGCGCTCGAGGAGGCGGCAAGCAGGGCCCGCGAAGGCATCTCATGCAAAATCCCCCTCTTCGCCGACAGCGTCGATCCGACGAGCCGTTTGGAGCGCGTTTCTCGCCAATGCGGAGGCCAGAACTGCCACCTCGACATCGAGTTCGCCGACGGCGTCACCTGGCTTGCGCGCATCCGGCTAGATGACCCTCTCCTCCCGCCGCCCGCCGTCCAAGCCCACATCTTTCTGAGCGAGGTGGGAACACTTCAGTTCCTGGCAGGCACGGGCGTGCTCTCGCCGCGCGTGTACGCCTACGAGCTGGACTCTCCGGAGAATCCCGTGGGCACTTCGTACGTTTTGATGGAGAAGCTGCCGGGCAAGCCGCTGGATTGGGGCGGCGCTACGCCCGAGGGGCGGGCTCGAGTGCTGGAGCAGCTTGCGGACCTGTATCTCGAGCTCGAGAAACACCCCATCTCCCTGAAGGGCTCGGTCATGCCATCTCTGGGGCGTTCTTCCGGGACCGACGGAGCCGTCAATGTCGGGGGTTTTGCGCAAATGTCCTGCTTCGAGGCGCCGGACCGCGCACTCGGCCCGTTTGGGACACTGGACGAGGCATACTCAGCTATCATCCGCCAGCAACAAGAAATGCTCACCCACCAAGAGGTCAGCAACTTGCCGGCCGATAACTATCTAGCCTTCCTCTGGCGTCTCGAAGCGCTCCCCAAGCTGGTGGCCGGCTCAGCTCCCCGCACAAGGCCCTTCTACCTCAAGCACTACGACGACAAGGGCGACCACCTTCTCGTCGACGAAGAGTACAAAGTACAACATCACCGGGGTCATCGACTGGGAGTTTGCGTCGGCCGAGGCAAAGGAGTTGGCTTTCAGCTCGCCGTGCATGATGTGGCCCGTGGGCGATTTCTACGATGGCCTCAACGGGCTGGCTGAGGAGGAGGAGAGGTTTGCCGCCATCTTTGAGCGACGCGGGCGGGCGAGCATGGCCGCTATCATCCGGGTGGCCGCCGGTGGCAGCGCTACCTCTTCTTCTTGGGGGGCGGCACGCCCCGGGATATGGCCGAGTTCGAACCGCTTTACCAAGGTCTGCGGAAGAGCTTTGCGGGTGAAGGGAAGGAGAAGTCGGTTTCGTCGTATGAGGAGTGGAAGGAGGATGCCTTGGCCGGATCCGCTAAGGGAGATTCCAATCTCCAAGCGTTGATGAGATATGAGCGGGCCAGGGGGGAGAGCACGTCGGGTGCTTGAGGGTCCGCGAGTGATGGCGGACCAGTCGGTGAGGAGAGAGTACCCTGCCTATCAATTCTCTTCTACTTATGATAGAACTTTTCGTACGAGACAACTCTTCAACGTCCTGGCCGCTTCGACAGGCTAAAGGTCTCAGTTATTCCAGTATACGGAATATGCTGCTGTAATGTAAAACGCGCTGTTGCACCTGTAGGGTTTAGCGGTCCTCCTGATCAGGTATAGCGCTGAGCCACGCCTGCGTTCTCGGACGGCCTCGCAGTGCCTGCAGCAGAAATCGACAGTTATTCGAACGCTTAACCACAACCGACCTGCGTATTTCTCGACGCGAGCCGCTTTGCGGTCTCGTATCTATCTTCCTGGTCCTTTCTTCCGGCCTAATGGCACAGACGAGGGAGGCCGCTCGTCACCTCTGCCCTTGCGCCTCGGCCCTTTTCCTTGGCGGTGAATTTCGACAGTTTGATAATCCGAAATTTAGTGGGTGAGGTGATGGCTCCTGTTGGCCGTGAGGTGGTTTTAACGAATATTGGCTCTACGCAGTGCACGGTCAAATCGGGCACAAATTCATTTTCTTGTGATATCTGGTTTCGTGTGCAGGTTCGCCGGACTCTGCTCCCAATTTCGGGTGCAGGACCTGGCGGTCAGGCCAGGGACCTTCCCAAGGTGGCTTGTAGCAGCCTGATTACCTACCTACCTTAGGTACTTCGTATGTACTCATCTTTCCAACAGCTACCTGGGAGAATTGGTTGGACAGCGTCTGCTCCGTTAAACGGAATGGTTCATGCGATATGCACCAGCCAGCGAATGATGACGTCGCGGAGTTGAGATAGCCACTGAAGCCACAGCAAGGGGGTGCTTCAGCCCAATGGGCCTTAGGCCCGTCTTGGGCTCTCTCCTCGTCCTTCTGCAACTGCACGCTGCGCCTGCAATCCCAACACTCAATCGCCTAGTTCTCTGTCGGAACAAAGAATGGAGGCCCCTCCACGTGAGGGCCAAGGGCTAGGGCACGGTCGTCGCCTCCGTATTCTGTGCTTGGGTAAGCTTCATTCCAGTTACCCGCGAGGAACGCAGTTGGGCGCTGACCTGGAGTGTCGTGAAAGACGGCGGGGGAGTCCGAGGCCTCTCCTCGTTGTACATACTCCAGCGGTTGATGTATCGCATCCGACCGGAAGACGACTTGAACATGTTGCCCAAACCCTGCGACGTTTTTGATGTAATTGTTGGGACGAGCACGGGCGGGCTGATTGCCATCATGTTGGGATTGCTGGTTAGTAGGAACGCACACCGCTCGTCGAGTTCTCCAAGTCTGGCACTGACTCTCCAGCGTAGGAGATGAGTGTTCAATCTTGCATTGAAGCCTACACGGCTCTAGCCAAAGACATCTTCACGCCCAGATCCCGCACGAAACTAGGCGGCGCGTTGTTCCATAAGATGTTTGGCTCGGCGACGTTTTCGGCGAAAAAGCTTGAAGCGGGTATCAAGGAGATCATCCGAAAGAATAACCCGCAGGCGCCCGTATCCAATGCCACTAACGCGATGTCGAATGGCCGAGATAAAACAAGGGCTGAGACCGGCGCCCCGGAAGCAATGCCAATGTTGGGGAGTGGGCGGAAATGTAAAGTGTAAGTGCGCTTCTTCATCGAATTTTGTTGTCGAATCATGTGAATAACAAGCCTGGGTTTCCTCTCGCGTGGTTTTAGCTTCGTCTGCGCTGTCATGGAAAATTCCCGCGCCTACCGGGTTCGCAGCTACCAGTCGAAGAATGAGCCTGGCCTTCCCATGGCGGTCTGGCAGGCTGCGCGTGCGACATCGGCGGCCCCGACTTTCTTTGACCCATTGCGTGTTGGAAACATGACGACTCTGAGAGATGGTGGCCTTCGCAATAACAACCCAGTCATGGAGGCCATGAACGAATTGGAATCCGAACTCGGTGCCACGGAGTCGGACATTGCTTGTTTAGTGAGCATTGGCACGGGCATCTCCAAGACGGAATTCTTCCGCGACGACCTGCGATCCGTCGCCGAGGCGTGCGCCAAAATCGCGACAGAAACCGAAGAGACCGAGACAACCTTCCGCCGCGTTTATGCCGCTCTTGGCAAGCCACTGCACGAGCGCTATTTTCGCTTCGAGGTCGACCAAGGGTTGCAGGAAATGGGCATGGAAGAGTGGAACAAGATGTCACAAGTCTTCAGCGTCACCACAGCCTATTTGAACGGTGGCCACTGCCAAGAGATGATTGGGAGATGCGCGGCTCTGCTTGCCACTGCAGACGAACGAGAGTCGGAGTAAGGGAGCAGCCCAAGTCAACAGAGGGCGAGCATTGTACCCAGGTAACTAACATTCCCTCCAAGACGTGAATCACAAAGCCCACCTGCCTCCGAAAGCTTAATCCGACACCACGAGTTTCTTGGGCTCCGGTCCATTGACTCCCATGTCGGTCATGTCTCTGAGATGGGATGGCTCGACAAAACTCTCAAGCTAAATACTCAACACGATCAAAACAGCCGACCTCTGGTTGCCGCAGTGACCGGCCTCGGTGGCAGCGGCAAGACGCAACTGATGTTGCGATATGCCGAGGCTCATTCAGCAGACTATGGGGCCGTGTTTTGGGTTGATGCCAAGTCAGAGGAAATGGTGCGGTCCTCCCTCAACCAAATTGCTCGGATTCTCCAAATCGGCTCCGCCACGCGTGTCAGGCTCCAAGATGGACAGGAAAGCTCGGCCCTGATCCGGGCGACTGATACAGATGACCTAGACGCCTTCAGGCTCTACATCCGCAACCGGCGCCGTCCTTGGCTTCTCCTCTTTGACGGCTTGACCGACATCCTTCTAACCAGATCCATCTTGCAATGTATTCCAACGGCGAGTTTGGCCCCAGGACGGGTCATCATAACCTCTCGCAGGAGGCTCGCTCAGCCAGGTTGGAAGTGCATGGAACTCAAAGGGCTGGACAAAACAGCAGCCCGAGATTTGTTGTTTCACTACGCTGGTTTCCAGGACGCCTCAGCTGCCCAGATCAGCCAGGCCGACCGCGTCGTCAAGGAGCTTGGACTCTTTCCGTTGTCAGTATGCCTCGCCGGTAGCTACATTCGTGTGGTTGGGGGCTTGGACCGATATCTGATTTATTACGACAACATGAAGCGAGAGCTCCTGAAAAAGACTCTACAGGGCTTTGCCAGCATTCTTGAGGCCTACCCGGAGTCAGTTTTAGTTGCGTGGAAGACAACTCTAACCTTCTTGTCGGAGTCAGCACAGCACCTCTACCACATGTTCTGCACGATGGACCGGACTTCCATCTCGCTCGACCTTCTGCGGAGGGCCTGTTTCTCGAAGATCCACTGGGACCGTAATGGAGATCTCAAAGAGGTCACACCAAGCAACGCGGGCGTTCCGGGTTGGCTATTGGCCCTGTGTCTGACTGAAACTGGGCAATGGAATGAGCTCGCCCTCATCGAAGACATTTATCAGCTCGAGTCTTTGTTTTTCGTCCACCGCGAAAGCCTTGCGGGTACCTGGACCTACGAGGGTCAAGTGGTCAAGAACTTCCAGAGCGGAAAAGCCGACGTCCTCGTGAGGATGGAGCCTTATGTCCAAGAGATTGGCACGTTGATGCTGGATGACGAGAGGCTACGCCGCTACGCCGCCGCCGCAATGTGCACCGCCATCCATGCCGTCGATGACGATGTCACTGACTCAATAAGGATGAAGAAGGAGGAATCGAGTTTCGAAGATTGTTTTGTCGTGCTGACCCCCGCGGGCGGAATGGTCAACAACATCTCCCGTCTCACTCTAACCCTCAGAGAATGCTTCGGTCATATCCAGTGTGCCCTTGAACGGTTCCCCGGTCTCATCAACCACCTAAAAGCAAGGAGTCTAACTCCCATCCTCGATTTGACGGACCATTCAGCCCCAGTTTCTTGCTGGTTTATCCTCAGCGGGATATATCTTGGTGGACGGAGCCCTGCAGCTGCGTGTGCGACCCTCGTCGACCTGGTGTCAGCCATCACATTTGGATCGGTAGCATTGCACAACTCCACCGCTCGACATCGTCACGAGGAAGAAACTATGGCTTACTGGGCGCTCTCGGCCATGGTCTGTCGAGTGACGGAGTGGAGCCTCTGGACAAAGAAGTGTTGGGTGGATGGCACATGTCTTGCAGCCAAGCCTGTGCCTGACGCGCTGCTCAACCCATTCTCAATTCTCAGGGGCGACAACGCTACTTTCGAAGCTAGCTTCCCCATGGTCGCGGCTGCAGTGATGGAATACTATGTTGCCTGCGGCCAGGTCGAAAGTCCCCTCTGGGATTCGAGTGGGGGGCGGTTCCAAGGGTTTCAGACGGTGTCAACATCGCAGTATCTTCACTTCTTCTGGGACACGGTGGCAGCCCGCGTCGCCGCCATTCTCGGCATTTTGAATTTCCCCAGGAAATCACCAGTTCAGCTAGAGATCTCGACAGGCGACTTTCTGGGATGCAGCTGGCTCCTTGGCCTTCCACATTTAGAAGTCCGTGATTTGCTCCTTACGGCGGAAAGTCGTGGAGAGGATCAAAGTGTCAGCTGCTCTCCTCAGATACCCGCCATCTCCCCCGATGTTAGTTTCATCCACAAATTCCGGGGCACCGATTTGGGAGAGCACGTCTACCTTGGCATGGCCATCATTACGAGCCACTGGGTTAAGAAGCCACTGACCGAGTTCCTCCCCTTCATCAACACAAGTCGCTTGCCTAACTGCAGCCAACCCACCCGAGTCATGCAAGCACCGGAGCTGTGACCAAGCGCCCCGCACTGTCAAAACCCCTGAAAATGGCAGCACAGCACTGCCAAATTCTGCGACTACAACAGCAAGTTCTGTATTTAAGCTGTGTATTATATTGTCAACCTTATAGGGCTCTGGAGCTCACCAGGTGTCAATACAAGTTACGCTTGGCTACAAGCTCACGTACCCCACGGTGATCGAGACTGCATCTTGCATTGTTGGGAACCCTTTGGCTTCCCCGAATCTACTCCAGCAGTCACCTTACCTCCAGAACCCTCTCAGAAGAGGCTGGGTCTGACGATTCGTCACATCACAGCTGTGTCCGTAACAATCAAGTAGTTGCTTAGCTATTTTGGAACGTCCGGTATTGGTAAGTAGGTAACTAGCTATCGGTATAATTAAACGAGATATAAGTTAATGGGGTACCGATCTCACCAAGGCGGCATCCCAGATCTTGACAGTCTCGTCGCCCGAACCCGACGCGAGCCGGCCATCAAGCGAGAATGCGACCGAGAAAATAGACCTGTGGTGGCCTTCTACTGTCTGGAGGCAGCTCCCCAAGGTAGTATCCCATATCTTGATGGTATTATCGCCCGAACCTGATGCAAGCCGCTGGCCATCAGGCGAGAATGCGACCGACCAAACCATTCTGCTATGGCCTTCGAATGTCAGGAGGCAGCTTCCCGAGGTGGCATCCCAGATCTTGATGGTCGTGTCGTTCGAACCCGACGCAAGCCGCTGGCCATCGGGCGAGAATGCAACCGACCAAACGCAGCTGCTATGGCCTTCTAATCTCTGGACACAACTCCCCGAGGCAATATCCCAGATCTTGACTGTCTCGTCGCCCGAACCTGATACAAGCTGCTGGCCATTAGGCGAGAATGCAACCGACAAAACCGGGCTGCGATAGCCTTCCAATATCTGGATACAGCTTCCTGAGGCAGTATCCCAGACCTTGATAGTCGTGTCGTCCGAAGCCGACACGAGCTGCTGGCCATCAGGCGAGAACATCACCAGCCGAACCCAGCCGCGAGCCCAGCCGCTATGTTGTAATGTCTGGAGGCAGCTCCCCGAGGCGGTATCCCAGATCTTGATAGTCCTATCTTCGGAACCCGACGCGAGCCGCTGCTGGCCATCAGGTGAGAAGGTGACGGAGAAAACCACTCTGCTGTGGCCTTCTAACGTCTGGAGGCAGCGTCCCGAGGTGACATCCCAGATCTTGATGGTTTTATCGCTCGAACCCGATGCAAGCCGCTGGCCATCAGGCGAGAATGCGACTGAATGAACCGAACGGCTATGACCTTCCAATGTCTGCGTATCGCAGCCATCTTGCTCTGGCTTCTTAGGGTCTTCCTGATCCTTCGCATTGCCGTGTCGAAAGAAACTCTCCTGGAACAAGCGCAGTCGCTGAAGCATCGTAGCTTTGGCGCCGTAAGGCCTTGATTGGGGCGATGTTGGTGAGGCGGCCGTGATGGCATGGAGTCGACAAGTTAATTCCAGGTAGTGATGGCCAGAGGCGGGGCTACCTGAAGCGCTTGGATGACACAGTAGCTGGCTTGACCCAGGTGTCGTGACACTGCGTGCAGGTAAGCGCCGAAAAGCGGTAATACAATTTAGACTTAGCATTAACGTTGTGAGTCAAGAGGTAATATTACGGAATATTGTCCAGCTGACCGGTGGTGAGGAATCCTCAACGCAGCATCCGGCGAATGGGCTTTTCCGACGCACTGGACAAGGGTACTGAACCCCCCCCCCCGGCCATGCCAGATGTGGACACTGTAGTCGAACTTGATCCATCGTCGGCGCACCAGCGGTCTCCTCCCCCTCGCCATGGCCCTTCCAGTTGCGACTCACCCTTCTCTGTCCCCGCGACCTCGGTTGAAAACACCAGACCATGTGATAAACCTGCTGAAGGCGGCGGCTGCGGCCGGTGACATGGTTACTTTTCAGGAGCTGCTTGCGGCGCCCGAAACCCACGCCAAAGAGCTGTCTTGCATCATGAAGGACGCCTTGGTGTGAGACCATGCCGGCACCGCATCTAAGCTGATACGCCACGGCAGGGACCTAAGTTATTTTGATGGTCAGGCCGCCATCGCCGCCCTTGCCAAAAACTGCCTCACCGTGTTCCTCAACTCGGGGTGTGACCTCAACAAGGCGCTCAGCCACGCCACGCCCTCGGTGCTCATGTATGTGCCAGGCTGCTATGTTCTTAAATCTCCCCTCTCTGATGTATTTTATTCTCAGATCTACCTTTTTATTCTCGCGAAATGGAAAAACTAGAAGACGAATTTGCTTGTCTAGCCTTGTTGTGTTGCCTTAGAAGAACGGTTCACCACACTTGCTTATATAAAAAACACTAACCTTCCCCCAGCCATGCCGTCTCTGATAGAGAAATGGTCTTCTGGCTCCTCCTCGACCACGGCGCCGACCTCAACAAGACCCCCCACATCGACATCACCCCTTATCGTTCGCCGTAGAAAAAGCCGCCCCCGACCTCCTCCAAGACCGACTCGACCACAGCGGGACGTAACAAGAGGCGAAGTGTTACAACACGCGCTAGATGGACAAACCGACGACGTTGTCACCGTCCTCGGCATGCTGCTGGACAAAGGCGCGCCACTGGATACCGTCATGTACGAAGATCACGGCGGGTCCTTCCAGCTATACTTCTTCTTAGAACGGCACACGCCGCTGTGCAAAGCAGCGGCGATGGGGAAATTGAGGCGGTACAGCTTTTGCTGGAGCGGGGTGCGGATCCTGGCGTTCAAAATTCCAAGGGCCGCACGCCGCTTGAGTGTGCCGAGCGGGCGGGACACAAGGAGGTTGCCAAGATGTTGGCGCAGTGGCCTCCTCGCACGAGCGAGGTTGGGAAATACCTGCCAAAGACGCCTCTGCTGATCCAGCGTCATGAAGTGTGGGTCAAGACGGAGAACTTGGTGCGCGACGGCACCGTTGTCATGGTGGGGGAAGGTTCTGGTCAGGTTCATGTTCACGGCACGACGGCCATGGTCGGCTCGGGATTGGACGGTGCCTGTCAGACTCCGTCTGCTTCGTGAGTGCCTCCCACGATATATTCTTTCTTTGCCAACAGACAGAACCTGTATTTCAGAGATTGATTCTACGACGACCGTAAAGAGCGCAATCCACTTCGGAATCCCCTCCATTCTCCCAGCCCCCAAGTCAACCAAGCCACTGGCCAAGGTCACACGGCGACACAGTAAGCAGGCTCGGCACATCCCGGCACTACAAAGACCAAGTCGGCTCCCCTGCCAATCGCTCTCCGGCAGATACCTTAAGTTAGGTACCTCGCTGAGGCAGCTGGGTAATACGCCGCGGAAGTCAAATGCGCACCTCATCACACACCACCACGACTCTACTATTCCTCCCTCAACTTGCACCAGGCCATCATCGCCCGAAAACTCGACTGTCGTTGTCACCGCGCAACATCCCGTTCTTGCCAACATAGAGAACAAGTCAACAAAGCCCCATAAATTGTAACCGTTACGAACAAAGATGCCCACCACCAACGCCGAGCCCGCGCTGCAAGCGCCCATGCAGGCGTCCAACCCCGCACTCTTCATCCGCGCCCAGCCTACGACGACGACGGGCGAGCACAGTTATGGTGGGGATGGCGTCGTCACCAAGCAGCCGGTCAGTAACTAACCGCGTGGTATTAACTGTGATATCTCGCGGGGTGAATTGTTGGGTCCCTACCTAGACTGACTGAAAGACAACCGCCCGTATAACTACCTAGACTTCTGAGCCGCGTCCGGCGATGGACAACGAGATGGTGTTGCGGGGGGGTGGGTGCCATCTGGGGTATTCGTGCTGTAATGGGCGCTGTTTCTTTCGGTGCTGCTAGGAGGAGGAGGAGGAGGAGAGGGTGGGTGGGCTACGAGGGCGTGAGGGTGAATGGATAGGGCTGAGTTAGAGTACCTACCTGCCAGGGGTTGTCAATACGGATGAGGTTTTGAGAGGCGAGGCTCGCGTTGATGGCGGTGTCACAACGTGAATGGACTTCAGCAAAAGACCTGTAATTAAGTGCAAAAGCACAGGCATGAGGGGATGTGTCTCTGCGGGCCCGCTAAGTTTTGGATGCAGTACTGCTGGAGTTCTCGGGAAGACCTGCGGCGGGTCGGCCGGGAATAGGACGGCTCGGCCTGAGAGGTTTGATCTGGTAACTATTATTTGATTCGAGCGGTTCTGGGAGGCTGCATGTACTGCGAGTTGATCCTGGAGTGCGAAACGGCTGTGGATGGTGCTACTGCGCACAGAAGTTGGTTGTGGAAGCAGCCAACGCAGGTACTGTACAGTGCCTAGTATTAGTGTAGGTCAGGGGTGCAGACAAGGCTGATCGCCTCCATTACACGAACTCGGACAAATCGTGTAACCAACCCATCCCCTGCTCGTGCAGCTGCCTGTTTGGTCCGCCCAGTATCTGGCCTTCAGCCAGGGTGCGCGTCAGTCTGCCTGACACGGTCTGCGAAGTGGTGGTGCACGCTGGGCTGACAGGAGGGATCGGGCGAAAACGTCGTTCGGGCTGAGCCCGCCAAAAGGGGCAGCTAATATTGTAGGTTGGGGCCGAACGGGCAAAGCGGCAGGGTACTAAAAATGGGCTAATGTCACACCTTTTCTTACGCCATGCCCGCCCCTTGACAGCGTCTAAGGGTGAGTTTTCAGGCATCAAGAGCTACTCCATATTAGTCATTTCTCATAGTTGTCGAGATTATACAAGTAGCTGACGTCCAGTTCCCGACTGGTTGACGATTTCCCACTGCGTCCTCACTTTCCTCCCATCACCGCATCGACCACACCACCTCATGGTGTGAATTCGCCTCACCAACCAAGATGAAAATGAAATGGACGGCCTGGGCGTGGGAGTACTCGGCAGTACTGGGCTCCATCGGGTCCTTTGTGGCCATGGTGGTCGTCCTGGCCAACATCCAGGGCAAGGCCGTCTTCGAGTGTCAGGGCGTGACGCTCAACACGATCGTGTCGATTCTCTCGCTGGCTGTGAAGGCGAGCCTCGGCTACGCCATCGCCGAGTGTATGGCACAGTGGAAGTGGATCCTGTTTGCTCGAGAGGCGCGGCCCCTGATGGACTTTGAGCGCATCGACGCCGCCACCCGCGGCCCTCTCGGCAGCCTGAGGGTTCTCACCAGGACAAAGGGCTCGTAAGTTCTCAGACAAGCCCAGAACCCGATGTGCTCACCTAACAAAAACAACAGACTCGCTCTCCAGCTCGGCGCCGTCTTGACCCTGTTGATCATCGGCCTCGACCCCTTTGCGCAACAGCTGATACAGTTACGGTCTGACCTTGTCAACGACTCGAAGCCCTCGGTGCGGGCTCTTATTGCCACCACCTCGTCGTACACCCAGGGTCTGGCGGACAAGAATGAAATCGGGCCGTGTGTCGGCAATGGTTGCTCCGCCAACTCGACCAAGGCGAGCTTCACCGTCACCCCGGAGCTGCCCCTCTCCATGATGTCCGCGGTCCTCACCGGGCTGTCCCGGGCCCCGAAGGAGCTTGAGCAGGAGGTGCTGGTGCAATGCCCGACAAGCAACTGCACCTGGGGCCCGTTCTGCACCCTCGGCGTGTGTCACAGGTGCAACGACATCACCGCGCGCCTGACGCCCGTCGACGCCCCGAACTCCAGGTTCATCGACATCCTCGACGCCACTCTCGGCCTCACGGGGCTGGTCACCAATGGCAGCCGAGTCCCGGGCCTGCTCGTGAACTCCAGCTCCGATGGCCTGATTACGACAGTCTTCCCACACAACGTCAGGACCACGGCATACTCCCTGCCCAACGGGCACTTCATCGCCAACGGCAACGGATGCTCCCTGGACGACGGGTTCCGTGGCTGCAGCATTATGCTAGACGACGGTACTGGCAACTTGGTCTCCCTCAACAAGTACACGACAACGTCTTTCGGCACCGGCAACCCGAATAAGACGGTTACGATGAAGGACATCGACACGCTCATCTGGTCCATGAGCGTCATCTCCCCCGACACCAACGCTACAAGTACCAATTCGTCCCTGATATGGCCGAACGCGTCTCTGCAGGCCAGCGAGTGCGCCATCTACTACTGCGCCAAAAACGTGAGTTCGGCCATGAAGGGGAACCATCTCTTCGAAAACATCACCGAGGCGGACAGCGCCCGAGACCCGGATTCGTGGCAGCGCGTCGAGGATGGGAGAATACCAGAAGAATATGACCCCCCGCACGACGAAATCGGCAGCCTCGAGTTCAACCCCCGGTACTCCGTGGCCACTTACACGCCCCTTAAATTGGATAGCTCGTGCCCCAAGGCGCCGTTTCAGGTGGGCCAAGGCTCGGTCAAGGCGATCAGCGACTATCTCCAGAGCCTGTTCCTGGCGAACTATTCCACCGGGGCCGTGCCCGGGGTGACGGACGAGCTGGACCAGCTTCTTCACCAGGGGGCCGTGGGGGTCAACGGCGGCTCCTTCGGTGCTCCCGGCAAGACCTTCGTGGCCAACCCGCCGGCGCTGAAGAACCTCTGGACGTGGGATCGGCACAACATGACCTGCACCTTCTACGCGCTGGCCATGAGCATGACCAACGATATGCGGCGGAACCCCGACCCCGCCGGCGGCGCCAGCCCCGCTTCGGGCCGGGATGAGGCGGATGGGACCATGGCGCTGCCAGGCAATGTGCTGGTATGGACCACGGTGTACGAGATCCAGTGGGGGTGGATCGCGCTCCACGGGACGGTGCTGCTGCTGGGCGTCCTGTTCCTCTGCGTCACGCTGTGGAACACTGCGCGTGGCGGCGGGGCGGAGGAGCGTGTGCCGCCGTGGAAGGGCAGCACGCTCGCGACGATCCGTCACGGCTACCAGATTGGCGGCGTGCTGGAGAGCGCGGATACCGTGGAAGGGATGGAGAAGGCGGCAAGGAAGGCGTATGTCAGGGTACCGGGCAGCGATCTCGAGGAAACCTCTGCGTGTATTTAGAAGGACCGGGCCGGGCGGCTACAGATAGGTGACCCAGAAGTTTGAACATCTTAACACTGCACGTACAAAACGTTCGCACCTTGCACTAACTCACTCAAGTCAGTCATACCACGTCCGCCCAGCCAGCACCCGTCGAGCAGGCTCCAACAAAGGACAACCCTCTTCCTGAAGCACCCGACCTTCACCCCCCAATCGACTCAAAATACGCCGTCACCCCACCCTGCGCCTCTAGCGCCTTGTACTGCGCAGCATAGTACGCCTCATCCCCCGCGGCATCCAGCGTCGGACTAATCGTAACAAGCTGGTTAGGCACGGATCGGCACTGAACGAGCTGACGTAGCGCCGCGGCCCGGCGAGCGGGTACGGCTCGGCCGAGCTGAGGTTCCAGTTGAGCGCCGGGTCTACCATGTCGTAGGCGCCGGGGAACTTGGCGCCCTGCGGCGTGGCGCGGCCGGCGCCGGTGATGTTGAAGTTGAAGCAGGTCATGTAGAACTGCGGGCTGATGGGGTTGAATTCGAAGCCGGGAGTTGTGCTGACTGCGAAGTGGAGGGCGATGATCTAGGGGAGTGTGATTAGTAACCTGATTTATTTATTTATTTATTGTTCCTACACCGATATACCCTTGGGCGCGCCGGTCCCTCTACTGCTGGTTACAAAGGAAACCATACTAATTATATAGGCCGGATGAAAACCTCTGCCTACCCCTTAGCACCCACAATACTGAATCCTCTATACTACAAAAAGAAAGGAGGCCCTATACTAGCATCCAGGCCTACTAGCACACATTGCGGCACCGAGGCAATAAAGAGCTGGAGGTGCTCTGGCTGCCTGGACGCCCCCGAATACCAGCCTGGCGATTCTGTCAGCGTTGTCTACTGCGGCAGTGACTGTCGAAAGAGTCACTGCCCAACTCACAAGGCCCATTGTCTCAGTTTGAAGCAACGAAGAAAGCTGCATCGAGCAGCCAAAATCCTGAAGGCAGCTCTGTTGACATACAGGGAAGTCAGGTTCGACCCGGAGCTGGTCAAGATGGAATTCAAAGACAGGGTCCTCTGCCTTTACCAAAACCCAGCCACCAGATCCGCATACTGTCTCTTCCCGAGCTATCTCACCACCAATGCCGAACATAGAGAGGCAGCGCTTGCGAATAACCGGTGCACGACGGCCATGGCACTGCTAGGTCCCCTGACCCGGAAACTTCTTAAAGGCAAGACGGCCCACAACCTTACCAGGTCCCTATCACTTCGACTTGGGTGATAGCGTGATTATTAACGCTCAGTAGATGTAGCCTCGGCCATCGAAGTGATGGCCCTCCACATCGGGAAGCCGTTGTTTCGAACGAGGCCCATTCCGAGTGCTGCACCGAACACTCAGGTCCCACACACGGTGCTGATGGTGCAACGACAAAACGCCGACGAGACATGGATTATCGACACGGCGGGTTGCCAGTACGGATTCCGCGACGTCCTAATTCCTTGTGAGAAATACCTTGCCGACAGAGGATGCCAACTTGTGCGCGCACCCAAACCATACGAGGCAAGCGAGACCACAGACTTGGATCATTTCGACACTCTCCCATTGATGAACACGCGCCGCAGCATGCGAGAGGCAAGCAAGCTGGAGCGACAGGCTCGCCAGCGCTTTGCCAGCTACGTGGAGACAGGCGTGCATCGAAACATTCTCAACGGCTCTCTCGACGACTTTAAGGCGGCGTCTGAAGGCCTTGCCGCCAAACTCAAGTTGGAAATGTTGGACTTTGCAAAAATGAAGTCTCTTTGTACTTAGTACCATGACAAAGGCAAGGCTCCATCGCCATAGTTTCCCAGATGACCCCCTAAATCAACCCCTCATCATACCTCCGATTCCCATAAGAATCCACCGTCCATCCCCCCAAGATAGCATGATGCGCTTTCGCCTGAAACTGCGCCTGGATCCTGGCCGCCTGCAGCAAATCCTCCGCCCTCGCCAAATCCGCCTGCTCCTGCGCCCTCTGCTCCGCCGCCCCCGGCTGCGGCGGCAGACTCCCCCGCCCCAGCGGCCGCTCAAACGGCCGGCCCGTCGCGCCGTCCACCAGCTGCGGCGGGGTACCGAGCAACGCGTTGACACGCCCGACCAGCTCGTCCGGGTTGCGCTGCGCCTCGGTCAGGAAGTACTTCTCCAGCCCGCGGCGCGTGAGAAGGGGCATGCCGTTGGGGACGGTGAATGGGGTGATGGGGAAGTTGGATAGGTTTAGGGCGTTCATGAACTGGTCGCGCATGCCGAAGAAGCCGCCGCCGCCGCCGAGTGTGGGTGCTGGTGCGGGCGGCGGGCGCTGGGGGGTGGGGTGGGTGCGTGTTGCGGTGCGGTAGTCGAGCGAGACTATGCGGTACCAGCTGAGGAGCCAGGCGTCGAGGGAGACGAGGTCGGTTGGTGGGATGGCTGCCGGGCTGTTGATGTCTGGGGGTAGGTGCTGCAGGGCGGGGAACTCGACGGGTGTGTGGCCGGCGGTGGCCATGAGGCGGCAGAACTGCTCGGGCTGGAGCACGTCGGCTGAGGGCGCGGCAAAGCGGGTGAAGATGGCGGCGATGAGGCGGGAGAACATGGGGGAGGGCGTGTTGGAGGGCGTTACGAGGGCGCCCCAGTAGGGGTCGGGGGTGGTGCCGGACGGGGTGGGCTGGGGTTGGGGAGGGCTGGCGGTGTGGCCGGATGCGGTTGGACGCGGCGCGTATCCAGATGCCGTTGGTGGTGGTGGTGCGTATCCTGGTGCCGTTGATGGCGGAGGCGCGTATCCCGGTGTTGCCGACGGGGGAGGAGCGTATCCTGGTGCCGTTGATGGCGAAGGTGCGTATCCCGGCGTTGCCGACGGGGGAGGAGCGTATCCGGGCGCTGCCGCCGGCGGTGGAGGTGGGTAGCCAGACGACGTTGTTGGCGGAGGCGCGTATCCGGCCGTTGTTGGTGGAGGTGCGGGTGCATAACCAGGTGTCGTCACCGGAGGAGGCGGATATCCAGGTGTTATCGTTGAGGGTGGCGGTTGGGATTGAGCAGCTTGCGGCGGCCGCGGGGGAAGAGGCGGCGCGGCACTCCCCTGCAAGACCACCTTCTGGCCGTGCCGGTAGATCTCAAACTGGTGGTCCCAGACATGCCCGGCGGTGGTGGTCTGCGTGACATGGCAGTCGGCGCACGAGTCGTAGTTGGCGCAGCTGAGACATCGCACTCGCGGGCGGTGAGACGAGATCGCCTGTCCGCAGCCGTCGCAGTTGTAGACGATGTTTGCCTGCTGGGGAGGCGGGTAGTAGTTGTGGTAGCTCGCCATTGTCAAGCTGGTGGTGTTCTGCAACTTCTGCTTGGTGAGGGAGGGAAGCAGAGAGAGGACAGAACATGAACAAGCCAGAAACAAAACGGCGGGCAAGCTCCTTCTCAGGGAGGAGGGAGGGGTAACAGCGTCAGCCCAGCACCAGGCGGCTCTGCGACACTCCAGACCCCAACCGGCCGCTCTTCAGCCGCATTGTCACGCTGCCAGTGGGCCAGCCGAGGGTGGACTCTTTGGCAACCCCAAAGGGGGACAAGTGCTTGCGGCCAGACCTTTATTGGCCCAGGGGCCGCCGCCAAGCCCGTCTTCACCCACCAAAGCTACTGTCAGATAGAAATGGTGCCATCTGCCTTGGTCATCTCTCATGGCCAGCCCATCAAAAACGAGTGCTAGGGCGGTAGCTGTGGTTAAATCAAGGCCCCTAACAACTCTCAGTCAAACTTGAGCAATCCAATCAGGGATCCCGAGCTATCGGCTGCCAATATTCCGGAGTTGAGTGGGGGAGGGACGGCTGAAATATGGGCTGGTCCACTTTGGTCGAGAAATAAAACATTACAAAAAGATCACGAAGAAAAAAACATACAACACCCGGGATTCGCTGGTCGTCACCGACCCAACTACTGATCGGGCTCTCACAAGTTTGACGAGGGGAGAGCGGACGGGATCCCGTATTTTCTTGTGGATATGGTCGTATGTGGTGGTTTGGTCTTCTTGTGGCGCTTAAATAGGGGCTGAATTCTTGTGGTGGAGAAAACACCAAAAACACTCCACACCGAGCAAAAACATACAACACCAGGGATTCGCTGGTCGTCACCGACCCAACTACTGATCTGGCTCTCACGAGTTTGACTAGGGGAGAGCGGACGGGATCCCGTACTTTCTCGCGGATATGGTCGTATGTGATGGTTTGGAGGTGTACTGTAGCTCAAATAGGGGCAAGGGCAGAGGCCGGGGCCGCCTCGCTAGGAGCCGTATTGCCGCAGTAGCACTCACGGCTCCATTTTGTACCAAAAGTAGGCGTACCCCTCGCAGTTGGCGGCGTACTTGGCTGTCGTCATGTCGCCCCCGGAGCTGATACGGTCGGGGAGGACTCGTGCCCCGCCGTCGACGAAGCAGCCGAGGTACGGGGCACCGACGTCTAGGGCAACTACATGTGGCGGCGCGGGAGGAGTGTATTCGTTGTTGATATAACTCTCGAGCTGTGACCCAGCACCGCAGGTTTGGGTGGCATCGCCAGGGCAGGGAAAGCTGCCCTCGGTATCGGGAGCAGCCAGGGAGCCGGCGGCACGCTCGTTGCCACAGTAGCATTCGCAGCCGTACTCAATGCCAAAGAGCTGGTATGCCGAGTAGTACTCGCCGCACATCTCGACTGTCATGTTGTCGTCGCCCTTGAAATCACCAGACAGGGCGCAATGTCCCGCGTCCGTGTCGGTGAAGCCGCCCGAACGAGTGAAGGTGGCCCGGGCCAAGACCGGGAGCGGGCGTCTGCTCGGCAGCGCGATAGCCGTCAAGAGGAGCCCGGAAAGGAGCGGCGCAGCCAAAGAGGCCGAACGAGGAACGGCATGGCGACGACAGGCCTGTGCCAAGGGGTCGTGTGTGTCGAGCGTGAGAGAGGGAATCTGAGTGGCCCTGAGTCCTCCGTCACCAGCCGACGAGAAGGACTCTTATATAACGACTTAGTACATAAACAAAACAGGCCGGGCCCCGCCACCCCCGGCTTTCGGTGCTTGTCCAGTCTCCATTCCGGTTTCCCAACTGGGCGCGTGCTCCCCGGCTTGCACGTGGACGTCTTTGCCTGGGGCGCGAATGTCCCCTGCTGTCAAGAGAGGCCAAACACTGCAGCACCGAAGTCCTTTTTCTTCAACAAAGGTTGATACAAGTTGAGACCATAAGATTCTCGTAGCTGACCAGGTGTTGCCCCTACTAGTATTCTATACCCGAAAGCTAGCCTACTAGGAATTTGATTAACTAACTAGTTAATTATAGAGGCTATTTTCATCCCGCTCGTAAGGACTCGGTTCTTCTTTGTATATACATACACCAGGCAGGCCGAGGGTCTGGCAAACCCAGGGCACAGCAGTATCGGAATGATCATACAAAATCCTCCGGACAGTATCATCACTAAATATAGGAGGATATCATTTCTTTTATTAGGAGACAGCCTCTGCCCATCATATTTCTTCAAGCAACCCAAAGGTCTCCCTTTTATATACATCTCGTTCCTAATTCCTAACTCTCATGTTCTATCTTTATCTCCTTCTTCAACCTTGTTCCTAGGTACTTATAAAGGTTATTCTCTAGAGAGCTAATAGCGAGGTTCTAATCCAGAGTAGTAGCCTACCTACTAACCTAGCGAAGAGGTCCTTAGCTAAAATCATCTAGGCTATCAACTAAGCTTTAGCTAAGAAGGAGGCTATTGTAGCCTAGAAGCGAAGCTACGAAGTAGAGATATAGTAGTGACCTTCGACACCTAGGCTGCCAAGGCACTCACCAGCTTCGCGTAAATCTTGTGAAACAGCTGGCACTGCTCTTCAAGCTATAGAAAATCCCTCGCCATCGCCAAGCAAAGAGTGGCTACAAGACGGCGCCTACCTCGACATCGGCACCTACCTCGATATTGGCGCCTAGCTCGACATCGACGCCTACTCCAAACCAATACCGCCCCACAAGCTCTCATGTATAACGTCTGAATGGGTTCGCTCCCGATCCAGTCCCAGAACATCAACCATGCCTACAGCCACCAAAGAGACTGCAACTCGGCTGGCCTGCCCACTGTGCGGATACATAGACGACATCGATGGCTTGATCGAACATTTCCGTAACAGCCACGCCAAGAAGAAGGCCATACCGTTCGATTGTCCATATGAGAGATGCACGGGAGTCGTCGGCGGCGCCATGTATTTTGCAGATCGCCACAAACGCCAGCATCCTCGAAGTTAAGTATCATCAGTTGTTGTCAAATGGACAATGCATCTTAACTACCAAGGGTACATTGGAGACGAGTCATTCGTGAGAGTATGTTGGAATCTCTGGATGGCTTCCTGATGACCAAGGCGGTTAAGGAACAATGGTTGGACCGCCGGCAGTCAATTTAGAGGGCAATTAAGCCAGTCATGATGCATCCGATGCACCGCCCACGTGTCCCACCCGTCGCACGTTGACTGGACCATTACGGCCGACCGATCTACCCCTCTTGCTGTGAGTGTTCCAATACTCTTCAAGAACGTCGAATACCTCCTCGACGTTGTTGTATGGCTCGAGACCCGCTATGAACTGGACTTTCTCGGTGATTGCGGCCGTGGTAAATTTCGCAGCAGTGACGGGCTCAGCCCGCCAGCGCGCTTCCATGGGATCGCGGAAGGCAGTCTCGGCGTATCCAAGGTCGAGCAGAGCGGTAACGTTGAACGCAGCCATCATTTCGTGCTGTAGTTTGTGGACTCCGTCAGCGGACGGCGTTGTAGGGGAGCCTTCCCGTTTCCATGCCAACTAAGGCCCGCGGATTTAAAAAGAAACCTCTTACATCTTCGTGGATCAGGTTATGGCAGTGGAACATGTACACGCCGTCCCACGGCGCGTAATGCGCCTCCACCTTGACCGTCTCTCCTGGGCCAAGCCAGACGACGTCCTTGAGCCCCTGGCTCTCGTAGCTGTAGACTGGGCGGTTGCTGTTCGTCCGGGAGAGGATTCTGAAGTCCACAAGATGGATGTGGATCGGATGGCTCCAGCCGCCACCGCCATTCTCGAGCTCCCAGACCTCGACCGTCCCGCGGGGCACGTTCGCAAGAACGCGGTTGGCTACGTCGGAGAAGACGACATCATTGATGCGCCACTCGCCGCCGGACTGATGGAACTCGAAGTGATGATCCACAGCAGAACCAGCCGGCGGTGGAAAGGAAACCGTTCTCAGCGTTGCGGGAACGCTGCTGGGGTCGGTGACTGGGGAGCTGGACACCACGAACTGCATGACCTTGTTTGTATGGAGAAAGTCCTCGTCTGTGGCGATGTCGTCCGTGTTTCTTAATAGGATGTTCTGCCCAGCGAATGGCGCGAAGTCAAACACAATCTCGTAACGCTCAGCCATGGAAATGTAGAGCTCCGACACCGTGGCGGGCGAGGAGAGCAGCCCTGCATCAGAGGCAATCACCTGGAAAGGTATTTTGGCGGTAGAGCCGCTCTGGCGTTGAAAATAGAGCAAGAATGTGCGCGAGATAGAGGCATCAAGGAAGCGGAGCCGATACTTGCGCGGTTGGACGTTGAAGTAGGGCCATGGTTGCCCGTTGACGTGGATGACATCGCCATACAGAGAGGTAGTTTCTGAAGCCGGGCTGAAGAGAGTGCCGTCGCTGTTGTATTGCTTGGCTGCGAGAATGAGCGGGATGTCAAATTGCCCGTAGCCGGAGGGCAGGTTGAGTGCGTCTTCAGCAGGGTCATGAATGATGTACCCTCCTGCTTGGCCTGAACACCCGAGCATTGGTTAGCTGCCTTTCTTATGCTGTTTCGGTTCACGGATCAGAGATTCTCTAGAAATATAAAGTCGTTACCAAAATATGCGTTCTCCGCGGTCTTATTGACATTCGTTAGCTAGCTGCAAGCTGATCTGACCTGAGAGTCACGATTGCGCTTACATGGTCAATAGCGTGGTCATGATACCACAGGAAGCGTGCATTCTGGCTGTTGGGATAGTAGTAGTCTTTGAACTCCCCAGGGGCAATGACATCTTCAGCCCAGCCGTCCCAAGGGGCACGCTGTAAACCGCTGTGGATTAGCGGCGGTACAATCTCGACGATGAAGGAAGCAAGACAAAAGCTGTGAGTGGGATGGCTTACGGAGTACGAGCCGTGAAGGTGAATGGAACTGGCTTGGGTTGCGTTGTTGATGAAGCGCACAACCGTCTCGCGGTTTTTCTCAATGATGAAAGTCGGGCCGGGAGAAATTCCATCATAGCCCACGAGGACAGCATCTCCTCTATTGGGATAGACGTTCTGGGTAAACTGATTGATGTAGACTTGGTAGTAGTCGATCGGGTTGCCGGTGACAGGGTTTGTGATGGTCCTGGGTTCTCCTCAGTACTCTCCTGTTCAGGGCAGCATCAACAACTGACGGGTATCTCTCACATGGCAGGAGTCTTCACAGGGGGGATCGGGAGCGGGAACTGGTAGAGCCAGGTGTAAGCAGGGCTCAGCCAGTCTGTCCTGGCAGCCAGTTTCGGGCCTGTGCCCGAAACTACACGGCTAAGGGCGGAGGGGATGATGAGGGCAACGAGAGCAGCCGTAAAGACAGCCATGATGGGAACAATCTGAACAGCAGGATACGGGAGCAAGGATATCACAGACAAAGTCTGAGACTCTGGATAATACAACTAACTAATCGCAGCGACAGCGAAGCGAGCTTTTATAGTACACAGCGCCATGTTCGAACCCCTCGAAACACTACATCCAACACGGACTCAAGGGCGGCATCTCCAGTGGGGGGCGTCGTTTGTTCTCAGGATTGACGTTGACGGCTTCCTGGTCATGCATCTCATCATTTTCCTACCCATCGCCGTCTTCTTGGACTGCCTCGCCCGGTCCCTGAATCATTTTGCATGCTACCCCTCCGCCGGACGCTTCCTACTCAGAGCAGCAATGCCGCTTGAGCAGCAGTTAGCGGCGACACTATTGCCATACCCATGCTCCAAGAGAGGCCAATGTGATAGTGGCGTGTGGATGCCGCGGAGGCCAGGGACATTGAAGGCTGTAGCGTATCGTGTTCGGTTGGTTCATGTTCCCGACTCGGCCAGAGCTCCGAACTCCCAAGCCTTGGCTTCTGCAGCCACCTCACCGAGTAGGCAACGTGTTTGACGGCAGGATCTTGCAGGTGACTTGCCTGACCAGGTGACATTCCGTACCTCTGCTTAGGAAGCAAGCCAAGAAGAGGGCAGACTGGAACAGGTTCATAACCACGCGTGACAGTTTGAAGTCGAATCCGTTCAGGGGAAAGGCATTAGAACCTGCATGTCCACAGTATGGACTCTGTGACGGATCTTATTCAGAGGAGAATTTGATTGGAACTCAGCTCGCCGGGCTTCTTCACATGTTACCGGGTTCTGAATAAAGTCCTGCAGCAAGTAGCTTCGGCGACCTCGTGCAGCGCTCCCACGCATTGTCCTTTCTACACCAGACGCTAATGTGTGTGTTTTGTTTTGCTGCACGACTGTGAGTATGTACCATACCTCATTAAGGAAGTCCCGCAACGCCAAAGATAGCAAACAGCTCTTGGCAACTACAAAACCATACACATGCTTCCTTTTTCTTTCCTTTTGGTTTTCGCCACTGGAGAGAGTTTAGGCCCGAAAGAAGCAGAGTGGGCGGCCCATCTCTAGTACACTGCCCGTTCCTCCTAGGACCCAGCCGACGGCTTCTCGTCTGTCTCGGAGAGAGAGCCCTGACCTCTTTTGTCACTCCGTCATAAGAACCTGGCATGAGAGCGCCTTGCCAAGATTGTAGTGCTATCTTCGCTAGGAAAGCACACGAGATTCGTAATCAGTTGAGTCTTGCCGGCGGGGGGGTTGGTGGGACATTATTGGGCTGGCCACAATCACGCTCATCGCCCCATACTGGAGCTAGATGGTGTGGCAAAGCTATCGACGACTCGTAGGGGAGAATTGCTAGGTGAAGGGTCCAAGCCCGGTACTGGCAGTGTGATGGGACATGAGCCGCCACGTTCCCGCGCGGGGTGGGTAATAAGGGGCATGAGCAAATCAATGGGCTTTGCTTATTCTCGCTCTCGGGCCGTCTGTGCAAGACCCCAAGCCATCCTGGCCAAACTATCCTTCCGCTTATTATGCACAATGGTAGTCTAGCCCATCTGATTACCGGTCGCGTCACCAGCGTGTCTGGTGCATTTTAAGGGTGGAGGGGGCCAATAGCCCTTGCCGGACGCCTTCTTGGCGCGTTCGGCACGGTTGCGTGGTGGCGAGCGGACGGGATACCCGTGGGGGTTGGCCGCTCGGGAAGGGAAGGGAATGAAAGCCACGGGGGTTTTCTGGGTTCTGAGACTGGATGATAAGTTCTGAAGGTCCCCTAGGACTCCGAGCCTCAGCTTTACGTAATAGGAGGCCTGAACACAATGGACATAACTGGTTGCTCGCCTGGCGGACGATTCTCAAAGCCGTCACACCCGTCTGCCCATGCCGCCACGCCTCAGTCACCTAGGACCACACACCTTTAGACTGCGCCGGGCTCTGAGTCTGTCCCGCCATCGCACTGCCAAGACGAACTAAAGGGCGACGGACCAGGTTTCGTCAGATGCGGGCGGTATAGTTGCATCACGACGTCCATCATCCAGGGTATAATTACGCACCACAAGAGTTAAGCTCTGCGGACCTCCCTGGAAGGGCCAGGGAGCATATTTGAAGAGAGCATCATGACGGTTTAAGGCGAATGAGCGGCAGCGTTGAATCTCAGGCCTTAACTTAAGCCTTGTCGGTATTTGGATATGTCAAGCAGCTGCGTTGCGTGTCGTGCACTCTCAGCAAGGTCTCATCTGTCCTGTGCCGTACCCCTCTTTCTCCCGGATTCATCGTGCATACGTCCATACCTCTGTACACATATGTACCTATCTACAGATACAGTGGTCGGTATTCCATCTAGGTTACAACGCCCGCTCCTTAGGGGCCGGGGGGGGGGGCGCGCGGGGGGCGGGCGG
>JAMAKR010000009.1:599025-780764 GCA_023628425.1 Chaetomiaceae sp. PYS4301M | reverse complement strand
AACACTAGATCATGGATCCGCTGTGGCGTCTTTGCATTTGCCTGAAAACTGCCACCTACCTACCACTAGTGTATGCGGTGCATGCAGCAATAATGGGGTCAAACAGTGTTGTATTACGATGTTGTAGGAAGGAAGAGGAGGTCAGCCAAGCCCTCTGCCAGAATATTCCCAGCGTTGCAGGAATAATCCCACATAACTTGAGGGACGGTTTTTATAAAGGAGGATGTTTGGCTATATGTTCTCCAAAGGAGCTGGAGGGATGTAGACACGAGTGCTGGTCTTCGGTGAACGCCTCGTCTGGACCCAACAGAGTAGTCAGGCTGGGGACGAGTGCCGGTGAGAGGCCTCGAGTTGCTCCACCCTTCGTTGACGCTCTCGATAAGGATGTCAAGGTGCTTTGCACCGAATGTAGCAAGACTTTCGGCTAAAGGGGTTACAAGGGGCTGCGCCCCCTAGGACCCCCCCAAGTTCAATAGTTGAATAGGATTGAGAGTGAATGTTAGTTGAGGAAGGTTAGTCCGTGGGAAGTGCCGGTTGTGTGCGCTCCCGGCTGTCGCGCATCAGGTAATTGCGTTTTGTGTTCGCGATTGTCAAGGGGCAGGTATCCAGCGGCTCAGGGGGTTCCGCGCGTGGCCCAGTGCTTATATTGGCCAGGGTTTGATTCTCCGCTACGGAGTAGGCTTGTGGATCCCGCATATCGCGCAGACTACCGAGACTAAACTTTACTCTGGTCGGATGGCAAGGATGGGTATTAAAAAGCTCCACGCGGGGTACCGTACCAGACATCCGGAAGCCAACAATGTGGGGGTCGCGGAGTAGTGTATTTGGGGGAGAACCCTTTTGACACATACCTCTGACGATTCGGGTCCGAATCCCGCTCCTCCGAGAGCAGACCCTCACCACCTCAAAGTATAGCGCCTGCTCCCTTGTATTTACGGCGCCGTCCACGCCGAGTCGAAGCCTCTGAGTGATGTGACACCTGGGCCGAGCCGTAGCTTCTGCAACGCGTGCTGATACTGCATGCTGTCAAAAATGAAGAGAGCCGCTTGTATTAGAAGAGAATAGTCTATGGGCCTAGAAAATCTAAGACAATCTTTCCACCCACTCCACGTCAAGGTCGCATCACGTCACGTCAAATGCCAAATCACACATCCCATTTACTTCCCCGACAAGATAGCCGCCGACGCCTTTTCGCTGATCATGTACACTGCCACGACGGGGAAAGAGCCCGGCAGGCGCGGGAAGGCGCTGGCATCGACGACGCGCAGCCCGTTCACGCCGCGCACGCGGAAGTTGGAGTCGAGCACGGCCATGGGGTCGCTGTCGGCGCCGATCGCGCACGTGCTTGTCACGTGGTGCCCGAAGGTCTGGCCGCGGATCCACGTCTCGTCGCTGGTCGGGTCGGAGCAGGAGCCGTCGGCCAGCACACCTGCGGGGCACGGCGGGTATGTCAGCTTGAAGGGGGCGGTCGGCGCGGCGGTGGCCAGCATGGCGCGCCGGCCCCAGGCAATGGCTTCCTTCAGCGCGCCGATGTCTGTGGACCCGCCGTCGTTGAAGAGGCGGAAGTTGATCAGCGGCATGTCGGTCGGGTCGGCGCTCGCCAGCTTGACGGTGCCGGCCCGGTTCTGCGGGTTCATCTTGACAAGCTGCATGCCCCAGGTGGAGGCGGGTTCGGGCCAGCTCTGGTTGGCCGTCGCGGGCCAGAAGCCCCGGAAGACGAAGGGCCCCGCGAACATGGTGATGTCGCGGTCGCCCGTGACCGAGTGGTTCGTCTTGAGCAGCACGATGTTGGTGTTGGGGCCGGCCTGCGAGTACGGGCCCGTGCCGTGCTGGACCCAGGGCGGGTAGCACGGGTCGTTGGGGCCGCCGTAGCTGCACGAGGGTGCCGGGTCCGAGCCCGCCGGCTGGTTGAAGGTGAAGTCCTCGGCGGCGAGGCCGACGACGGCGCACTCCTCGTTGTCCTGCATGTTGGTCCCGACGCCGGGCAGGTCGGCCACGACGGGGATTTTGAGGGCCTGGAGGTCCGCTTTGGGGCCGATGCCGCTGAGCATGAGGAGCTGGGGCGTGTTGAAGGCGCCGCCGCTGACGATGACCTCCTTGCGCGCCGTGGCATGCATGGTCGTGCCGCGTTTGCTGGGTCCGCGGGGATCACCCTTGTACACGCTCTTGCCGTAGATGAACTCGACGCCGGCAGCCGTCGAGACGCCTTGCTTCTGTTTGAATAAGACCTTGGACGCCAGGCTGTTCAGTTGCAGGTGGAGCGGGTATCCGGCAGCAATGGTGTCGAGGACGCGGTTGCGCGCGCTGTACCTGCCCCAGGTCTGGTTGACGTGGAAGGGCAGCGCCCACATGCCCTCGGTGGTGTCGCGTGTCGGCGAGAGGTAGTTGGCGTCGGCCACCACCAAGTCCGACAGCTTGGTGGGGTCCTGGCCGAGCTCCGACACCATAGCCTCCATGACCTGAACGGCCTGGGGCGACGACATGTATTGCTGGCCATTGCCGATGTTGACGTCCAGATAGCCGTCGAAGCCGTGGCCAGCCGTAGTCTTGTTCGACAGGTACAAGTTGCGCTCTAGCTTCGCGAAGATGTTGCGCAGGTTGGCGTGGCTGCGAGTTCACAGTTGAAATTAGTTGCAAGGATCATGATCAATCCGAAGGGCTTTTCGTAACTCACCCCCACGACGCGTCTCCCGTCAGATCCTTGACGTAGTCCCAGTCCGCGTCACTCGGGAGGAACACGGCGCCAGCATTGATGATGGAGCTGCCACCCAGCGTCGCGCCTCTCGGGTAGTTGACGCCCAGCACGGTCGCACCCGCTGGCTGACTGCCGCCTGGCCCGACCCAGAGCTCGCCATTGGGTAACTTCCACACCAGGTGCTCGAACTGGAGTGTCCGATTCAGGTCATCGTAGTGCTTGACGTAGAAGTCCCAGTGCAGGGCCGGGTCGATGCCCGTCGTCTTGAAGTAGGCCGCGACATTCGAGTTGGGGTTGCTGAGCTCGTTGTCGCCAGCCTCGATGAGCAGCGTCGAGTAGCCGGCCCGGGCGAGGTTGCTGGCCAATGGACCGCCACCTGTTCGTCAACATGAAACTTAACGTACTGTTCAATGCCACAGCAGAATAGAAGTGAGAGAAAGGGACATGAGTGGCATACCTGGACCACTGCCAACCACGATATAGTCATAGGTACCAACGCTAGCACAGCTGGGCCCCGCTGCAGCTAGCGATGCGGCAGCCACGAGGCCAATAACACGGCGGAAATAGGCCATGGTGGTGCTAAACAGATGACCTTGGGACTGGGAGGTTCGAGGCAACGCACGACCGCAACTACAAGTGCCAAGACGATTTGAACCACGCCTTGAGCTGCTGTCTGGCCTGTTTCACTTGCTGCCCATCATTATTTTATAAAGAGAGAGCGCGAACATGTTGGCGCCACCCGTTGGGTCATTCCCTGCGCTTAGAAGCTGCTTAGAAACGAATGCAAGCGAGATTTGGCCAGCAGGATCTATGTACCTGGACCTTATACTAAGTAGCATTGAGAAGAGATTCTGGACCCCTGAAGGTGCCGGTGGAGACTCGGTGAGGAGAATTGTTGGCCAAGGGGCGGAAATGTGTGTCGATTCTGGGCTTCACAAGTCGGCAAATGTGAACGGAGATGCTGCTCAAGCGGCCCTGCAGACCGGCAGCAGCGCGTGCCTGGTGCCTGGCTGGAGGGAAGACAGGCCAACCTGGATTCTCGCATCCTCGGTTAGGCGCGACCACGGGGGTAGGGTCCGTCCGGGGATGGGGTCCGTTGCCGCCGCCAAAGTTCCCTTCCATACTTCGTACTCCGGAGTGCAACCCGACCAGGACACTAACTTCCAGGTTGTTCCGGACCGGGATCTCCGCGGCAGCCATGCATGTCCTGTCGCAGCCACAGGAAGTGGCTGATAGTGGCTGCTAAGCCCCAGCATACGCTACCATCTCTCATCTGCAGTGTCACAGTACCGATTCATGCACACGTCGTCCATGGGGGATGCGCTTCGCCCGATTAGTAGGAGTGGTTAATTACACACGAATACCGGACCGATGTCCCTCGCCTCTTGATTCGGCCGGCTCGCTGGCCGACTGGCCACATGGTGCCAATGCAGGGCTGCTTGGGTTGCATGCGCACGGATCGCGGGCCTGCAACAATCGCCAACATCGCACACTAGCACACTAGTGTATCGCCTGAACTCCCGAAAACGCGTCGCTGCTCGCAGCGAGAGCACACAGACATGCGTCGAAGAATGTTAAGAACGTGGCTGGGCTCCTCGTTTTTCTTTCGAAAAGTCCCCTCCATGGCTGTGGGTATCCGTGATGCACATGAGTTAAAATATGTCGGAAAGTGTCGCACAGTAGAGAGGGTGACCCTGGCCTCTGCACGGCAAGGATGTCCTTTTGCTTGATCAACCACGCACCGCAAATTCATGTTCGATCTACAATTTAACCGTGCTTCCCTCCAAAAAAAGGAAAAACGGAGGGAGACCATGGACGCCGTACACGTGTAGCGTTGCGACGCTGCTGGGAATCCAGGCCTGGAGGGCCCCTGGATTATGGAAAGCGATTAAACCGGGTAAACAGAGATGTGCAGCTCTGCCAATTCCCCAAGGACTGAGGGGTGTGTGGCACAGAAAATAGGGTGACCCTGGCAAGGATGTCCTTGTACTGGTGTGTTACACAACGACGACACCTGCATCTTTGCGATTTTAAGAAGAATATACGCGAGCAGAAAGCTGGTAAGGGCTGGACATATGTTTGGTTTCAGCCATGACCGATAATTCTCGCTTGCTGGCTCGCCGATCGCTTGTTTTCTCCACTCGAATATAAAGTACGTTATGCAGTCTTCGTGAGAAACGCAAGAGCAAAAAAGGGAAATGGGAAAAAAGAAAAAAAAAGAGAAAAAGAACTGCACAACGTTCTTTCCCCCCGCAATTCTGAGCGCTATGTCGCTGAACGTCGACCATTCGCTGGACGGCCAGTCCCGCTACACGGAGATTGTAGCTATTCTGGTCGTCGGCAGCGTCCTGTCCACCTTGGTCGTCGTGGCGCGTGCCTTCACGAGGCTTTACATCCTGCACACGTTTGGACTCGATGATGCCCTCATGGTGATCACCCAGGTACAGACCCATCAATGATCTCAGCTCATGTGACAGGCCTGATCCAGGCTGCCATTTGTCCCACCCGTGGGATCCAGCCGGAAGAAGAGAGCGCGGCTGACATTGAAGACGGCAGTTTCTCACCATTGGCACCGCCGCTGCCGAAGGTCTCGGTACGTTGCCGTACGGCGGGCATCAGATTTGCGGCCCCCAATTCCCGGTACTTGGTCACAAAACTGATGATCCACATCAATGAACAGAGGCACGATGGGGACTGGGCCGACACGTTTGGTTGTTCGAGGAGTCGCACAGCATCCCCTACATGAAGGTATGCACAATCAATCGCATCCGGGGCTTAAACCTCTGTGCAGCTTGTCCATGTGCAAACGGCGGGCTGACTCGCAATCCCTCCCTCTTCTTTCTTCCAGGCCTTCTACTCCAGCATCGTCGTGTACAACGTGGCCGTCTGTCTCGTCAAGATCTCCATCCTACTGCAGTACCGCCGCATCTTCGCCGGCCCCATCATGCAGCGGCTGACGCTGATCGGACTTGTCTTCATGACGTCGTGGGCGGTCACGCTTGCCTTCCTGCTGACCCTGACCTGCATGCCTGTGGCCAAGTTCTGGGACAGCTCGATCGAGGGCCGCTGCCTCGACAACCTGACCATCTGGTACGTCATGGCGGGCGTCAACCTGGTCACCGACTTTAGCATCTTCAGCATGCCGCTGCCCGTCATCAGGAAGTTGCAACTGCCGACGCGCCAGAAGATCCTGCTCATGGGCGTTTTCGGACTGGGTTTCTTGTGAGTCGCCGCCGCCCCTTGCTTCGCGAAATACCTACCTACTAACACCGCGCTCCCACACAGCACATGCGCAATCTCCATCATCCGGATCCAAACCCTCCGCGTGGCCGCCGAAACGCAGGACCCAACCTACGACAACGCGCCGGCGGCGTACTGGTCCTTCCTCGAGCTGACCATCGGTGTCCTCGCGGCCTGCCTGCCGACGCTGCGCCCCATCTTCGTCAAGCTGATGCCCAAGCTACTCGGCGTCGCCAGCGGGGGCTACCTGTCGGGCGGTACGGACCGCCCGTCGCGTGCCGCCTATCTGCACGGCTCGCAGGGCTACGCGCTGTCCAACAAGAACGGCGGCAGCAGCGGCGTGGGCGGCTGGTCGCGCGCGGGCGGCAAGGGCGGCAAGGGCTCGGCGCTCGGCTCGCCCGCCACGCTCAACGGCGCCTCGGACAGCGCCGAGGAGCTGCACGCCAACATCAGCGGCATGGGCCGGCGCGACGGCAGCGGCAGTGATGTCGAGTACATGTACGGCCTGCAGGACCTGGGCCGCTTGGGGGCGGGAGACGTCGAGAGGGCCGACTACCGCGTCGTTGTCAGCGGCGGGGACCGTCAGGTGTCTGGCGGCGCTTCGGGGACTGGGCTGGATGCGTGGCGGGGCCAGCCCAAGATCGAGGGGGGACGTGGCAGTCCGCATGTCGGTTGGGGCATCAAGGCGACGACCATGATCACGCAGCACGTGGATATTGATGATGGAGGAAAGCGGAAACTCGAGACTTAGGCGGACTGTATAAGAATCGGGAACGTAAAATAAATAATATGATGAAACGCGGAAATAGGTGTGGCTGTATTATTTTTAGTTACGCCGTCGACGAGTATGAATTTATTAATTGCCGGCAGTTCATGGAATGGAGATTTTGCGGCGTGGTGCAACCCGGTAAAGTCTGCGTCGCCAAGACAACAGTCGACGCTGGCCCTCTGGCCCTACACTAAGTGGGCCGCTCAACCGTTGTATTCGACCCCCACGACGGAAACAAGCTCTTTACTCCGTACATACTGTAGTACAGGCGCGAAGACCTGCTAGCCAACTGCTTAGCCGGCCAATCAGGAAAGGATCGATAGCGGGAGACATCGATCCCAGAGTGTGCCTGTCTCAAGTTCTCAACTGGCTTGGGATTAAGCCCACCTGTCACAGAGGGCCGTTCCTGGAAATGTGCGCCTTGCCAAGGCCACACGCGCAACCGGTTATCGGTTATCGGGGCCGCGCGAGGCTGTGCTTGTCCGGTTTCAGAAATCGTGGGCTGCCTTAGCGGGATACCAAGATGGCTACCCAACGTCCCCACCACACGCAACCCCGGGGCAGGATCCATCTGCTTACCATGCTCCAAGCGGAAGACCTCAGGGGACCGGGACAGGGGGCGAGAACAGTGCCGAGCACGGGGGCCGACGGCTCGTGGCGAACTAGCCGACTGCACCAGATCAACCTTCGCATTCACCTTGCCAGGCACACCTTACCAGTCACTTCCGGACCCCAATATGGTATTCTGAGCCTCTTCAACTCCTCCTTGATGAACCTGAATTTGAGGAATGGTGAGGTCAGCCCAGATCGGCAACAAGGAAAAAGAAGCTGGGCAAGGAGTATAAGGAATATGAGCATCTGAAGTACGAAGTGCATTAGAAGCATGAATGCGGCCTCCAGAGTTACTTCCGACCAGAAGCTGATCGTCTGCACGAAGGTATTCGTCCGAGCATAGCACGCGATGCCGCCAGTTCTAAGAGAAGTGCAAATATCCAGGCGATTGTGTAATCTCCATGCACAAGTGGAGAGTGCGCATCGTGTTTTGGGTAAATGCCGCCATTGGAGGCGGTGTCGAAGGTCCTTGGCCGCTTCGGAAGGCTCGCAGATGGTTCTTCATCTTGGTACGTTCGCTTTGGATTTTATGGCACGGGGGTTGCATCAACGACAATCGGGAAGCAGGTTGGAAAAGTTGCTGAAGTGGTGATGCCAGCTTCTCATCCGGTGCAGCACCCAAATCCTTCTCAGCCAGGTACCTGAAAAAGCGCTGATAGCAACCCAAAGTCGTGTCGTCACAGGAATCTCTCCTCTTCAGATATTCCAAAACCCGGTCTCATGTTGTAAATGGTTCTTGAACCCTGCCTTCGGGTCGGAAATCGAGTGATTGTCGCAGAAGTCAACCCAGCATTGTCGTGTATGAGAAAGCAGCCTGTCCTCAGGTGTCTGCGGCCTGCAGTCCTGTCATGAAAGCTGTTTGTGGTGGAGCAACAACTGCCTCTGGGCGTCCGTTTGGCCGTTCATCGCAATGGTGAACAGTGCGCAGGACGACTGTGACTCGGCGGGGTTTGGGATGGAGCGTGTTTGAGGACGGACCAAAATGCCTACCATGACCATTTGGACTAGACGATAGACTGCCGCCACGCTATCCAGTTCAGATACCCTCAATCATAAACCACCCGATACCTCGTCATCACAATACCCGACTCCAACCCCTCCACCTTCTCCAGCACCAACTTCCAATCTCCACCATCCCCGCCATCACCAAACATCCTCACCCCCTCCCCCAGCACCACAACGGGCATAATCGCTGCTTCAACCACATCCACGAGCCCCGCCCTCATCAACACCCCGGCCACCTCCCCACCCCCCATCAACCAAATATCCCCCCCGCCTTCCTCCCTCTCCTTTAACCCCTTCACAAACTCCACAATCCCCTCCCTCACAACCGTCACATCTCCCTTCCCCTCCCCGTCCCACCCCCTAGCTTTGTCCGCATCCCTCGTAAAAACAATCACGCTCTCCCTTGGCCGGCCAGCAAGCGGGTTTTTCTCCCCGGCGGCCGCCATGGCGAGGAAGGTCTCGTACGTCTTGCGGCCCATGATGAAGGTGGAGAAGGAGGCGTAGAGCGCCGGAAAGGAGATGGAGGGGTCTGAGACGATCCAGGGGGTGGTGTGCGAGGGAAGGGAAGCGATGATACCGTTGAGGGTCGGGGCGAGGTTGTAGCGGAGGAGGCGGGTGGAGGGCATCTTGATCGGATTGATGATTGAAGCGTGACTGAAGGAGGAGAGTTTGAGATGGGGGCGCAGAGTTGGGAATGGGTGGTCGGTTGTGAAGGGTTGGGTGGTGTATAAAAGAGGCAAAGAGCTTGAGTGGGAGTGGTGGAGGGAGGTTGGGGAGTGTGACTGCCTTCACAGCTGTGTGCGGTCTATCTATGGAAGGCTGTGAAGTTGCAAACGTCTGCAGCTTGAAAGTACAACCCATGAAGCGCTGCCGCTCAATACGAAAGCCAAGACGGCCAAACATCTTCCCGATTACTCCCATGTTGCAAATACACACGTGTGGACCGATACACTATTGGCCCTTTTGTAGTCGATGCTAATGCCCTTTTTGGTAAGCACTCGTCGAAAACTCGGACAAAGGGCCAGGGACCTGGATGATAAATAAGCAGGGACCAGCAGAGGCACATGGCTCAACGCAATGTTCCTTTATCAGACTGTCGTCTACTGTATTCTCGCCAATGGAAACGGATTACACCTCCACGCGGCAGATCAAAACTTCAGATGTTGAACAACACCCACAACTATTGAGCCACGGGAGCGCATAGAGGTCCAAATTCATTCACATCCCGCGCTTTTATTTTCTATCAAAAGGCCTACATCTCAGAACCGAGTGACCAATGAAAGCACAATCCACTGGACGTATACGATAATGCGGGTGAGAAACGTGACGCTTTCGGCAACCCAGATGTATTAGTAGCATAACCCAGCGCGGCGTTCTCTCTAATGTATGTACGCTTGATCGGCAATTAACTTACTCGAACTTGATCGTATTCTGAAGGGTGCCGACCTTTTCCATCTCTACCTCAACCACGTCGCCGTCCTGGAGGAAGCTCTTTGGCTGGCGGAACGCTCCAACGCCCGCCGGAGTGCCCGTCATGACGGCGGTGCCGGCAGGGATTGTCGTACCTAGGTGATTGGGAGCGGAAATCAGCAATTGTAGGTAGGTAGGTTATTGTCTTGCAAGTCAATCCGGACAGCGGGACAAGGGTTTGGTCACTTACCCTGGCTCATGTGACTCAGGATGCGCTGCGGGCTGAAGACCATATCTTTGGTGAATTCGGCTGTCTGGCGAACCTCACCGTTGACTTTGGTCACGACATGGAAGGATGAGCCGTCCCCGAACACCTCCGGGCTGATCAGCGTGGGGCCGATGGGCGCAAACTTGTCGAAGGCCTTGGCGAAGAAGAACTGGCCAGCCGAGTACCGGGGGAGCTGGTACATGCGGCATGAGAGGTCGTTTCCGACGGTGTATCCCAAGATGTAATCCTTGGCTTCGGCTACGGATATGTTTTTTGCGTCCTTGGACGTCACAAACACAAGTTCGCCCTGTCCGGTTCGATATGTCAGTCCATCCATCACATATTGGCGTGCCGATATGGGGTTTGAACCACGACAGGGGACGTGTCAAGTCCTTACCTCGTAGTCCAGGAGGCTCTTTGCGCAAAAATCGTTGATGGGAATTTCCTCGCCAGGGCGCGCGAGAGACGCGGCCGGCTTGGTCCACAACGGAGGGACGGAGGGAAGCTCAAGCTACACAATGTGCACATGGATTATTACCAATCTGCGTGATGGGCCCGGCGTCTTTGAGATCAGACCTGGACTTACGCTGGCCTCTTTGGCGTGGCTCCGGTAGTTGAGACCGACGCAGTAAATCGGCAAATCATCCCGAGGAAGGGGTGGCAGTAACTAAGGCAATATCATTACGAGCTTGTTAGCCAGCTGCCCCAGATGCTGTATTAATGAATGAATAATTGGAAGTGCAAAGCTTACTTGGCGCAGCGTGAGGGTCACTTGCTCGGACTTTTGGGCCAACCCTTCGATGGTTTTGGCGCAGGAGAGTTTGGTACCAGGCAATGGAGGCCCATCAGCGTCGGGCCCAAGGTCGGCAAAATAGGGGCTGCCGTCCTCTTCGCTTTCGAAACGGACAAGGTGACGAAAGGGCGACATTGTGGCGGATTAGGAAACAAACTGAGGTGGCGGCCGAGACTGGACGTGAGGTGCGGCAGAACAATAGGATTCACTCGAACTCATAATTATAGAATTGCGCCTTCGTTCCCGTCGTGGCAGGGTTAATATGGAATCCGAGGAGGCTCTCTCTGTACTTCACGAAACTGGTCACTGGCAGACTGAGCGCCAGGCCTGTCAACTCCACTTGCCACTTTTGGCCATACCAGGTAGTTGATCCGTGGAGGAGGAGCCAGTGTCGGAGGAATTGGTGTCGAGTTGTTCCGATGAGGGGGGGCTCGGGCCCACTTCGCTCACTCTTCCGTGCCCATCTTGATTTCCACCAGATGCGCCGATAGAGCTCCCGACTCTCGGGAACTCCATCACAATCACATCCATCAAATCCTGCCTAGCCCCGACGTCATTCATCGTGCCATCGAACTTTACCTGCCAGTCAATGCGACTCTGGAGCTAGCCCCGTTGAAGGCAGCCAGCTCGGAACAACTCCAGCGAGCCCTTGCTTTGAGTTTGCCATGGCATCTTCCCCTGGTCCAGCCGGTGTGCATGTGCACAGGCCGAGTGAAGACGGCGAAAGCCGGCCTCGAGTTTGCGACAACTGCATTCGGTAACGACCTGTTCCGCGCGGTTGAACCCCTGAGGGCCCGCTGCTAACATGAGCTGCCCATCACAGCCAGAAAGTCAAGTGTACGTTCCGTCAGAACGCGCGCCTTGGCCGGCCCGTCTTTATTCTTCGCTAACTTGAAAGGGCTTTCCCGCCCGTAACCCATAACCCTGCAGGCGACTTGGGTAAACCAACATGCTCCCGCTGTCTGGAGCGTGGGTTCCCATGCACCTACTCCTCAAACCGTCGCAAGCCTGGACCTACCCCGGGATCCAGGCGGGCGGCACGCAGATCTCAACCCGAACTCCCCACCGTGTCCCGGCGGAGACGACGGGGGGTCCATGGTGAGTGTTCAAGGTCCCTGCACCATTGATCAAGCATTTGTTGCTGACTTCCAAGACTCACCTTCGGGCTTCCATGTCGATTTTCCGAGTCCAGAGTCGCCAGCACCCTCCACATCATCCACGTGGGTAACGCTAGACATCGCGACTGGCCCGGCCACCCAACCGCCCCTGCTACCACCGGCAGCTCCAGAGCCGTTTGATGTTACGCCTGAAGAGGAAGATTCTCTGTGCGTCTCCCTTCTCCACTTCCTTACAAGCCCTGCTAATACGATCTCGTGCCTCATGTAGACTGGGCTGGTATTTCGAAACGATCCACCATGCCATGCCGCTCTTTCTCTCTACCCGAGTCCCCGCCAGCGGCGGCGGCACAAATGGCGAGGCTGTCGCAGGTTGTAGCCGCGATCTCATTCAGACCTTGGTTGCCATCACGGCCAAGCTGTCTGGCTTTGTCTTGTTGTCGGTAAACGTGTCTCAACTCGACACACACATTGACCGGATGCTGAGCACCACGTCTCTCCAAGAAGACATCGCCGGCGACACGCCAACTCTTGATCAGTTCCGAAAGTCCTGCCTGCTTGTCTTCTACGAGTATCACCAGTGCACCGGCCAGCAAGCGTGGATGCGGGTCGGGAAGCTTGTCCGGTGGGCGTACTGGACCGGGCTCAACCAAATTGAAAAGCTTCACCAGGTGTCCCCGCAGTGGAAGGACCTGACCGAAGACGATCTCGAGGAATGGCGGCTCGTGTGGTGGTGCATCTATTGCCTCGACTCATATGCCAACCTCTCCACCGGGATGCCCTACGAGATCGATGAGCGACTCCTCAACACGGCTCTCCCTCGAGGCCCATCTCTCAACTGGAACAGGCGTGTCATCTTGCCTTACCAACAAGATGGCCTGTTGGACTTGGTCCAGAATGCTGTATCCGAGTCCCCGCCGCAAACGGCAGCCTGGGAAATCCATATCGCCAGCGTCACCGTCCTCCGATATGTTGGCCGTGCCACACGGCTGCAAGGTTGCGGGACCTTGGAAGAGTCCTTTGCCCTTGTCACAGCAGCCGAACGGCGTCTGTCCACCCTCCGACTTGCCCTTCCCAGGTATTTCTTCAGCCCCCGGCGAAATGCTTTCGCCAACGAGTCGCCTTCGGACCATCACTTCCGACTGGTGATAGTCCACCAAATGCTCATGGCCCAATTGCTTGTCTTGCTTTGTTATTGCGGGCGCCTACCAGAAGGTGACGACTGGCTGCAGCACTGGCAGCAGATCCTGGAGATCTGTCAAGACGTGGCTGCTGCGGCACAGCAGTGGAACAGTAGCTTCTGCCTCAGCGTAGATCCGGCATTGTGCATCATCGCTTTCGTGGCCCTGGTCTTTTTGCACCTTCACCTGAAATTCGCCGACAGCGGCGGCGGAGCAGCAAGCGCTGGGCTGCGTACCAACATCGAGCACTGCGAGACCGTCTTGTTGCTCTTCATCGAGCAGTTCGCCAAGTCGTGGACTCAGCCGCGACTTCTCATCCGTCAGTCAGCCCCTCTTTATACTCTCCCTTGCTCCCCTTGTCTTGCATGACGGTATTACTGATCTCTTCTCGCACCGTAAAGTTTCCTTCAAGAGCTTTCGTGAGTCGCTGAGCAGCCCGGTCGGGTACCACCAAGTCCAAACGATTCTCCAACATTTTGAGAGCCCTCTCCATCCAAGATGGCTGCAGTTCTTGAAATCTGCTGATGAAATATTGAAGAATTGCTCGTGAAGGTGACGGGCCCTGGCGGCAGGGAGTTCACAAACGGACCAGAGGCAGCACAGGGAATAACAACGTGAAGGAATATGGCAACCCTCGACCAAGTGTATCTGTATTATTATACATGTACTCAGTTGAAGAACCCCCCTCCCCCGGCAAATCACCGTTAATTACTGTTCCTCCTCAACTCCTCTTATCCACCTTGTCCAAAAAAGCGCGAGGAATCTTGTCCCCAAAGTCCTTAGGTATCTCCGGGCCCCACACAGAAAACGGACCAACAACATCCCTCGTGGTCGGGGTGTCGCGGTTCACCACGTCGCCGTCAGCATAATGCTCGATCTTGAAGCCGCTAGGGTCCGCCCAATAATCAAAGATCTGGCTGCCCAGCACGTGGCGGCCAACACCCCAGATGCTATGCCACCCCTTCTTGGCGAGCCAGTCGTGCCCGATCAGCTGCGTGTCGAAGTCGGCCACCTCGAACGACGTGTGGTGGCAAAACGCCTTCTTGACGTGCGGCTCGGCCCGCTGCATGAAGAAGCAGTGGTGATCGGAGAAGGTCTCGCCGAGGTCGAGGTGCAGGAAGGTCATGACGTCGATGTTGTCAAAGTCCCAGTGGTGCAGGATGTCGGAGGGGACGAAGTTGAAGTGGTTTGTGTACCATGCGAGTTCGTTGTCAAAGTCGGGGAAGACGTAGCCGTAATGCCCTAGCTTGTGGACAAGTGCAGGGCCGGGATGGTACCGTTGGAATTTTCCTGAGCGAGCTGGTTAATGATGTGACGGCCCCCGTCTGAGACCAGTTGGACGAGGATAATTATGCTCACCTTGTCTCGGCTTCTCAAACGGTTTGTTGAAAGGACCCTGCTCGTCGTGGGTGGCCGTCGGCTCCTGCGCGTCAGGCTCCCGCTCCTTTTGGCCAAAGACAACATGGAAGTACGTTTCGTCCGGACGGTTGAAAGTGATGATCTCGCCCCCGCCGGGGTTATACTCGATGGAACCGAGACGAGCGCCCTCGAGTTTCGCCGCCTTGTCGAACTCCTCCCGCGAGGCAGCCACAAAGGCCGCGCCCCGAAATCTAGGCTTGCCATCTTTGCTCTTGGAGGCAACGTAGATATAAGGGTCTTTGCCGTAGCCCCGGAAATAAATAACCTCGTCGGTCCGAGCCTCCTCGACGAAGCCGAAATCGGCAGCGAACTTGGCGAATTCGTCGATGTCTGGGTGGTCTACGTAGATGTGGGCTGGCCGAGCCAGCTGGACTTTGGAGGGATCATTGGTGATGGACGGGATGCGCATCTCGGGTGTGATGGCGTTGCGGATAGGCTTGGGAAGCTTTGATACGACAGAGAGGATCATCTGCAATGTGAGCGACGACATGGTGTGGAAGAGTGGGATGCTACAAGTTCAGGGGGGAGAGCCATTTGCAGCTCCTTATTAGGGCATATATGAAGTCTTTCGGCTGTGCCCGCTTTGGTGACCTCACAAAACGTACTTGGTATTCAAGATACTTTGCGTTAGCATCATTTAAACACAGAAACCCCGACTGTCCAGGCCGGAGGGTCCTGGTGAGTTACGCCGACAAGTCCCCACAGGCACGGAGGAACTCTCGGGGATCGGAGCATCTTGGCGCCCAACATCCAAGCCAGCATTCACAAGCTGCTGAAGGCACCACCGGGGCGCAATTATCTCATCCCAGAGACGAGCAGTTCCCATTCCTTAGATAGAGAATATGGTCCTAGGTAGCCAAAGCATGCGTCTTGATTTCCAGTCAGCACCCAGCCCCTGAACCAAATCCGTGTCATTCCCCATCATGTCGGTGCCCGCACAAGCGGCGGTCGCCGTCGTCACTGGATGCAGCAGCGGGATAGGAGAAAGCCTCGCACTGGCGTTCGCAGACAGGGGCATCACAGTTGTCGCGACTGCGCGGCGAGTCGAGTCTCTGGCGCACCTCACGAAGAAGCACGACAACATCATCGCCGTACCCCTTGAACTTGGCAGCGATCTGAGCAGCCTGGAGCAGTTCCGAGATGCCGTCGCCGAGAAAACGGGGGGACGAGTCGACATCCTGGTCAACAACGCCGGGACGCATTACGCCTCGACAGCGATGGATCTCGACATCACCGAGGCAGAGAAGCTTTTTGCCGTCAACGTCTTTGCAGTCATGCGGCTCTGCCAGCTTTTCCTGCCTTTGCTCCGCAAGTCCTCCCGTGGACGCATCGTGCAGATTGGGAGCGTCACCCGCGACGTGCCCGTCCCCTGGCAATGCGTGTACAATGCCTCCAAGGCCGCCCTGAGCCAATACACCAAGACACTGCGTCTCGTGGGTGTCCTCCCGTCTCGGCTTGACTTTGATGGCATATAGTGCGTGGTCTAACTGTCCTTCCTTCCTTCCTTCCTTCAGGAGGTGCAGCCCTTGGGAATAGAGGTGACGGAGATCGTCACCGGCTTTGTCCGCAGCAACATCCTCCATCACGGTCTCCATGCTCCAGAGAGCTCGCCCTACCTCCCCGTAAAGCCCCATGTCGAGCGCATCAAGTACGAAGGGAACCGAAACGGCATGCCTGCAGAGGAATATGCCGAATCCGTCGTCGACAAGCTGTTGAAAAGAGAGGGGTACGCCGAGATTTGGGAAGGAAAACTCTCGTGGAAGCTTGGCTTCCTCGTCAACTTTTTCCCTTTGTGGCTCTTGGTATGCTCCCTGCCACGAGACAGCTCATTCGGCTTCGAGAGTTTCTGACGTGATGTGCCGTGTAGAATTGGTTCTTTTCTCGACAGTTTGGGCTCAATCAGTTGAGACCCAAAGCGATGTAGGTAAGGTAGGTGGTCGACCGGCCACCGTTCAAAGCGTTCAGATCTCGGGAGTTGTTATGGAATTGAGAATGATTACATGTACTTAATCCATCACCTTTGGCAATGTGATGAACGCCACCATTCTATGCCCTGGCGAAAGGCCGCAGACAGACTGGTGCATGACAGCTGGTGAAGTCAAAAAGCCCAATCAAGCAAACGGTTGGGCATGTGAACATTGTATGAATCAAAACTATCTAGTGAGAGAGGTACTAAGGCAGTTATTACAGTCCAGCGAGCTTTTCCAGAGTCCGAGATCAAGCTTCCATCTGCGAGTTGTACAGGCTACAGGCGTTGTATTACAGAAGCCCAATATTTGGATTCCGCCCCCGCTCCAACAGACCGGATCTTGGTTGCGATCCAACCAAGAGACGGTGCCGCCTCCACGTCGAACCTGTCGAGCTGGTTGCCCGTGGCCAGCCCCTCCTTGTTGAACAAGATCCTGTTGGGCAGATCGGGGTATTTGACGGCCGGCCTGCCCATGCCGACGGCGCTGCAAGCTCCGCTCTCAATGGCAGCGTTGACAGCTGTTCGGCTGCGAAAGCCGCCTGTCAAGATGAGGACGAGATCTGGGAACCTCTTTCGGATTTCTTGGCTGGCACGCAAGAAAAAGGCGTCGCGAGCGCTCCCTCGAGCACCAGGTCTGGCGTCGGTTGACTCAGAGTGGTCGGTGGAGAGCATCTAGTCAAGAGGAAGAAGTTAATAAGTGACTCGGACGGATAGAGTCATTGTCCCCCTGCCCCTCTGTTCTTCGACTTGCCTTTGGGTCCTCGAAGCTGCCGCCGCTGAGATGAAGATAGTCTACTTGCTCTTGTTGGATCACTTCAATCTGGCGGAGCATGTCACTGAAAGCTGTGGCATCCTTAAAGTCGGCAGTGTTGATCTTGACACCAACACAAAACGACGATGGCACCTCGGCGCGGATGGTGCGGATAATGCGGAGAACGAGTTCGACTCGGTTTTCTGCGGAGCCACCGAACTCGTCTTGCCGTTTGTTGCTGGATAAAGTCATGAACTGGGACAGGAGGAAGCCATCTGTCAATGTCCAGTTAGTTAATAACAAGACGAAACGCATGAAGGATCAAACACTCAGTCTTTACTTACGTCCTGCATGGATCTCAACACCCTGGAAGCCCGATTGCAATGCCAGCTTGGCCGCAACAGCAAATTTTGCAATCACCTCGTCAATATCTTGTTGGTTCATGGCTCGTGGGGTGCCAAAGATCAACGCCCTGGCAAGGTTCGCGATCCAGTTGTCCCCAATGTTGAGGGGGACAGCACTGGGAGCCACGGTCTTGGAGAAGAAGCTTCTATTACCAGCTCCAACGGGCGACTGGCGACCGGGATGGTTCCTGCAGCCATGGATTCGAATGGATCAGTCATCAACCGGGCCCCAGGAAGTTTCTGAAAGGAAAGGCCGCTCACAGTTGGGCTATCATGTGGCAATTGCGTCCCTGTGTTGCTCGCGTCCATGCTGACCACCGCTGAAGAGCGGACTGGCCTGTTCCGGAGACGGCGACATCCCCTGCTCCGCCAAGATACCTGTCGTCAACCATGATGTTTCCTAACGTCGTCGACCGTTAACGTTAGCCTGAGCTTCGAAGAGTACGGGAGATGCACGACGCACAACGCGGATACTACACATACCGGTGATGAGTGCTGCCCATCCTCCCTGAGCCCAGGTTTTGTAAACCCTCTCGAGGCCAGGAGATGGCAGGCCATCGGTAGCCATCTTCTCGGACATGGCTGTCTTGATGAGACGGTTTTTTAGCACCAGACCGCAGGGCAGCCGTATCGACATGCCCGCGATGGATTCAATTGCCGCCATTGTGTTATTGTGTTAAGCGAATTTGGTTGCCTTTTCTCACAAGTCTGAGAGTCTTGTCTTGTGCCGCCATGTTTCGTTCCCTCACCATCTCGGCATATGTACCTAAATCCAGTGTTGAACACGACGCCTCTTTTGCCTCGATGGGATGCCTCAGCAAAGTTTGTGGAGCCGAATCCATGTTGAGGATCCTCCGCGGAACAGTTATGTTTCGTGCTCGATGAAGGGTGTGTGGGGTTTCCAAGCCAGGGTGAAGGAGGTCTGAGCCCCTGATCGGAGCAACTCGACAACAATTCCCCCGACGCTCCCACCCCTTCTTGACTTATGCTCAAAGCGGTGTTGTCACGAGAGCTGCACCGCAAGCCGCGGAGACTGCCTCAGGTAAGGAACCTAAGCCGAGTGCTTAACTGGGCCGACAGTGCTTCACGACTATGGAACCCTCAATCCGTGTATTTGAGACAGCCATTCGGCATTCTCTGCGTTGTGGACTCGCCCTTCAGTTCAACGCACTTTATTTACTCCCACTGCTCTGGGCCTCCTTGGCAACCGCGTGGATCCCATTTCCCCTTTTTTGACTGCCTCCATCAAGTGTCACATGCCGCAGGCGTCTATTTCGGACTTCAGGCCATCGATCTGCCGGTTCTGAAACGAGAACCGCATCTCGCCAAATCCTTCTCCTTACATGCCTCTCAAACCCATGGAGGAAACGCAGGTAGTTATTGTTGGCGCTGGGCCATCAGGCCTTGCTCTCGCCCTGTCCCTGGCCCAACATCAAATTCATGTAAGTAAGCCACAGCAGCTCTACTTCCTCGTCGGCCAGACTTCGCCGGTTCCCGGACGTTCCAGGTGTTTTAACTTTCCATCTCTAATTAGTCAGTCATCTTGGAGCAGGCTGCTGAGCCAACTACAGACCCCCGAGGAGTTTGGCTCACCGGAGATGGAGTGAGGATCATGCATGCCCTCGGCCTCGGCCCCAAGATGAGCATGGTCGGACACGGTAAGTAGAGCACGTTGGGGCCGAGTGCCTGCCTACCTATCAGCCAGCGTTAATATCGAGGGCGCTGCTAATTCATCATGTGGAAAATAGAACCACCTCATGTCAACTTCCACCATTCAACTTTCAACACGGCCCCCTTTTATCGGATGGAAATCGGCACTTCCAACAGCCTGGAGCAATCTCTACCAGAAGGGTTTCAGCAGAGCCAGCCCAATCTAGGTTCGGCACACCGTCAAAGTGAGCGCTGTAGTATGGGGGGTGATCTAATAACCGGGATCACGCAGAGTGCGCCTTGAAACACGAAATCGAGAAAAGCGGTTACTGCTCATTGCGTCTGGGCTGCAAGGTCACCGGCAGGCCCCACGAGGTGCCCCCAACAGTCGAGTACGTCGACTCTCAAGGGTCTCGGCAGACAATCCAGGGGCAATGGCTTGTGGGTGCCGATGGCAAGACGGGGATCGTCCGAAAACACTTCCTCGAACCCACTGCTGGGGTCCGGCAGCAGGCCGGTGTCTATCCGTACGAGGGGATCTGGGTTGCGAGCAACTTGAAGTTGACACCTCCGACTCCGCAAACACACCCGGACTTTCCGCTCTGGAAGCTTGGGTACACCCCTGACGAAGTCTACGATTTGTTCTGGCCTGTGGGCTGGCACTTTTGCAGCCCGCCTGGCAAACCCACGGCGGCTGGCAGGTTCGGCCCCACGGCCGACAGGACATGGCGTCACGAGTTCCGTGTGGACAATCCCAACGGGCCAATCTATTCGGAGGAGCTCTTCTGGGAACACATCATGCCCAACATCACGTTGGCCAAGGACGACTCCCGCGACCACAAGTTCGAGCGCCCCGTCGAATACCCCCGGGACTGCATCACGATCCTGCGCTGTCGCCCCTTCAGGTTCGTGCACAAATGTGTGAACCGCTGGTACGACAAGCGGACCCTTCTCATCGGCGATGCCGCGCACGTCTTCCCGCCGTTCGCTGGTCAGGGAGTCGCTAGCGGTGTACGCGATGCCCATCAGCTCGCTTGGCGGCTCGCCCTGCTGCTCAGGGGAGGGGAGGATACAACTCACCAGCCGGGCATCCTGGACTCGTGGGCTCTGGAGCGCAGACGCAGTGTGGATGATGCAGCTATGATGTCCAGAGTCTTGGGGACCATTTGCAACAACCAGCCGGGCATGTGGCTCATGGCTGTGTTGAAGGTGCTGGGGTTTCTTCAGTCGATACCTTCCCTCCGCAGATACGACATGGCTGGCGTCCAGGAGCGCAGTGGCTTTTGCAACGTTAAGGGAGGGTTCTTCTTGAAGGATTACAACGGCGGCGCGCGTTTGGCACAGATCCATGTCCGGTCTTCGTCGGCGCGAGCTCCAGTCTTGTCTGACGCTCTGCTTCAGCCGCGGGGGACAGTCTTCACTCTGCTCGTTATTGTCAGCAACGTCGATACAACGGCTCAGCTGTATTCGCAGGCGGAAGCAGCCGTCGCCGCTGCTGCCTTCCGTCCGGACATCATGTCGAAGGACTCGATCGTCATGTACAACCCACAGGAGGCCAAGACGCCTCCTCCCGTATCTGAAGCTGCAAGTGGCCAGCCGGATGTCTTCTCGCCAGTCCCCAACTCGGAAATCAACGTTCCCTTGGCACCTGGCTACAACAGCAGCTCATACCTGGGTCGGGTGGGCCAGTCAGCCAGGTTCGTCATCGCCCGTCCAGACCTTTTCGTCTTTGCGTGTGCGAAGGATAAGGACGAGCTGGCACACTGCCTGAGACAGCTCAAGAGCTCGTGTACTTGATTAAGCATTGGGAAAACTGAGCCCTCAACTGAGCCCTCAACTGAGCCCTCAACTGAGCCCTCAACTGAGCCCTCAACTGAGCCCTCAACTGAGCCCTCAACTTAGTCGGGCCAATTTAGTTGAGTTGTATTCGAGTTGGTGGGCTTAAGATACGGGTCAGAGTGCCAGTGTTGATACTTTCGGGGTTGTCTGGGGATTCAATGTCTGTAGTAATTAATAACACGGACGCCAAAGATTAATGATATCAACTGGCGCAGAAGAAACTCCTTCCCAAGAGGTTTTATTCCTAATCGCAAAACTCCCACCTCTATCCCCAAAACAACCAACCACACACCTATCTAAACCACCCTTCTCAGAACCCCCCTCACGAAGTAGAAAGCGTGAAAGTAGAAGCATAACACCCAGCCTGAACCCAGGTGGGCAGGCCGAGATACAAAGTAGTGCTACAGCGGTACAGCATCTTGTGATCGGGGAACTTGGACCCAGGCGCGGCAACGCAGGTCACGACGCCCTGGGCGTTGGCGGAGCAATAAGTGGCCACATCAACACCAGCCTGCGCTGCCGTCTCGAATACCAAGGAACCGTAGTTCTGGTTGGGCGAGCGGATGAACAGCTTGGTATCGGGGAAGCCGGCAAGGCTCAGCGTGCCTGTGCCTGAGGCCAGTTGGAATTTGGTTTGGACGCCGTTGTTAGCAGCCTTGATGTTGCCGTCGGTTAAGAAAGTGGTGTAGTTGTTTGGGTTGAGGCGGAGGAAGGCGGTTACTGTTGGGGCGAAGCCGCCGGGGACGGTGGAGGTGGCTGTGGTGACTTCGTCTTTGATCGTTTGGACTGTGGTTGTTGCTGTTGTTGTGGCGAGCTCGGTGACGGTTTCGCTTACAACGACAGTGATAACCGAGGTGGAGGTGGAAGGCGGGGCGGTGCTGGTGACTGTCTCGGTGATGAGGCAGGTCGGGGCGGGTTTCGAGATCGTCGTCGTCTGCGTGGCGTCGCTCGCGGCTCCGACGCAGCTGCAGGCGGACGAGTACTGCTCCAGGTCGGCACAGTCCGGCGCGATGGGGAAGAGAGGCCCAGCTGAGGTGGCAGTAGTGGTCGTCACGGGTTCTTCCGAGGATGCCGTGGTGATGGGCTCACGGGCGACGGTGGCGGAGGCGGTGGGATCCTCCGAACTGGCAACTGATGTCGCTTCCGTGGTAGTCGTGGGCTTGCAGGCGCGTCTCCTGAGCTTCCCATCGCGCCTCTTCTTGAGGAAGGTCACAGGAGGTGCGGTGGCCTCGACAGTGACCGTCGAGAGGCGGGTCGCGGCGAACTCGGTCACGGTTTCTGGCACCACAGCGTAAGCGGTAGAAGTCTCGCGGACAGTCGAGTAAGCCGTGCTTGTTGCGATGATGATATCGGTGTACGGTACCGTGACGGTCGAGGTGGAGGAGACAAAATCACCGATATCAGTCCTTGGCCAACAAAGTCAGTCGATTTGCCGAGGAGTCGAGGACCACCAACAACTCAATAGCTTACCCCCCTGATAACAGCGGCCGTCCCAAACAAGGCGACACATGCCGAGACTTGCTCAACTGGGTTAGAGAAGACCCCGCCAGCCACCTGGCTCAAGCATGTATCAAGCGGGCATGACGGATTGTAAAGATTGAGTGCCATCACGGCTGCTGGGAGTTGGGATTCGGAGCAGCGTTGAAGGTTGAAAACGAGAGGACGCCTCAAGCCAGAGACAGTTAACGTTAAACGAGAGACAATGGAAGAGAGAGACGAAGTTCGGAGGAAGAAGGACTCCCTCCGTAAAAGAACAGAAAGAAATCCATGGCCACTAGTGGAGTCAATATTTTTTATTCTCGGCCGTTGATCGGATTCGCTCCAGCGGGAGGTTTGGACTATTGAAGGCAAGATTGGTTACAACAACCTACTTAGTAACTACCGTTTACGTGCTTTCAGCTCCTCTCTTGTGAACCTCTGTCAAGAACTGAATCTAAACTCAGCGTCCCAATAGTTCCACTGTCAGCTCTGGCGCTTGCACTAACTTTAACCGCATTCAGACAGAACTCCTCCGCTGTGGTCCTTCGCCCAGCGACTCGGGAATTCACCAGTTACCAACTGAGCAAACCCAGCTCCAAATCTAGCTTTTATGGGTAAGTTTGAGTTTGAGTACCATTTCGCGGATAGAGCTGTCAGTTGTATGGGTATGGTATGCTTGTCATGCCTTGAGAAGCACTTGGTGATGTTGATAATTAGCCCCCAAGAAGGATTTCCCTTGATGAGTTCGACAGGCAGGTGAGAATCGACAAGTTCTGGTGCTGCTGGTGACGACAAACTGGGTCTACTAATAACATGAATCACCCACATCTAATATAGATATGCTGAATACGTGTATGTATTCTTGCTGAAAATACCAGCAAGTGTAACAACCCACTGCATGGCGCCGGCCACCCACACAACCACCCGCCACACGCACTCGCACATCCACAAGCAGTAACGCCCAGAACACCCAAGAAGCACCCGTCTGCCCCTACCACAAGATGCCAAGATGCATGTTTGCCAGATGCCTAACCCTGTAAGAGGAAGAGAAAAAGAAAAAGAACCTGGAATGCTCAGCTCAAACCCCCCTCCCGGCGCCAACACCAAAGACAAGCCAAGCTCGACTCGACGAGCGGCCGAGAACAACAACAACAACAACAACATAAAACTGGAAGAATGAGAATGAAGAATGGCAAAGATACAAAGTCCAAAGTCGCCGGCGCGCCCCTTCCCGATGTTGATGTTGATGATGAACCCCCTAACCCATCCCATCCCGACCCAGCCAGCCAAAGCCATCCAGATATTATCCACCGGGGTATCCCTAACCAGATCCCCCGATTATCAACAACCAGGCACCAAAAAGCGCAATCCAGCCAGTTGTGCTTATGATGCTCCCAAGAAACGCCATCGCCACGAGAGGGCGCATTCAAACGAGGTGGAGGACCAAACGAGGAGGGAAGACAAGAGGAAGGAATATGATAAGAGAAACGAAACGAAGAAAAACTTCCCAGCGCCAACCGTCATCCCGGTCATGGTCGTGTCATGATCATGCTTATGCAGCGCGCTGTGCTATGCCCGTTTCCCGTCGCCCAGTAAAACCAAAAAGAAAAGCGGGGGCCGCAGGAACGCAATCCTTAGGCCTTCAGAGAGGCCACGGCGCGCGCGACCTCCTGCGTGGCCAGCCTCTCCCAGCCCTGCTGCACGTCCTCGTTGACCTGGGGGTCTTTTACTTCCTCGTAGATCTTGCGCGAGATGTCGCGGTTGATGGTTTCGTACTGCTCCGCCGTGAGCGTCTTGGAGTGCCAGTGGGGTTTCAGCGCGCCGCGCACAATCTTGCTGATGCTCTCCTTCATCTCGCGCGTCAAGGCACCTCGTGCGGGCGATGTGTTGAGTGACCTTGGTACGGTGCCGTTCTGCGCCCGGCGAGGTTGTGGCTGTCTGAGTTCCAATGGGTTGTGATGGCCAGGCCGACGTGTCCTGCGGCCCCGGTGTTCCGAATCGCTGGTCTCGGGTGAAGATTGGCCCTCTCGTTGTGCCTGTTGACGGGGGGATGACAACTTAAGTTCTTCTGCTGTCTCTAATGACAGCCCTCTTGTCGGGAGATATGACGGCGCGGCGTACAAGGGTGCAATATGTGAGCTTAATGTCATCACCGGCGAGCTCGAGCGGTTGGGCGGCGGCGTGATTGACCCGTGGCTGTGTGCCGGCGAGCGAGCCGGTGATGGGGCGTCATTAGCACCGGGAATCGGCCCAAAAATTTGCCGAAGGCTCTCTTCGTCCGAGGGTGCGCTCATTTCGACCTCCTTCAAGAGCGAGTTTAGGAATGAAGGTGGCGCCTCGGCCACACTCGATGATGAGCTGCCATGTTGCCGCCTTGGTTGTTGTTGCTGCTGCGGTTCCTGTTCGGTTGACGGGGCGGGTTGTTGAGCAGCAGCAGACGACGACGATTCGCCATTGTGAGGTGGCAATCGTCTTGTGCGTGGCCGTTTTAGTTTCCTCTCGGGTTCGTGATGCTGCTCTTCGTGCGGTTCGGCCGTGGCCGAACGTGACTTGCGCTTTCGGGACTCCGTATCGCCCCGAGCCTTATCCAGAGCGCCCCAGGCGAGCCGTTCCTCGCGGGATTGTGGATTTGGCGGAGGCCGGTCGACCCATTGGCTGATGTTGCTCAGGAAAGCGTCTCTTGCGCCCAGGCGTGCGGCAATGTTCAGACGCTGTTGCCACCGCTCGTGTTCCTCCCGTTCCCGCTCGCGCAGCTGCCGAGACCGTTGAAGGCCCTCAAAAACGGCCGAGTCTTCTTCGTCTTGGTAATCGAGGTCCAGCTCGAGGGCGTCCCAGACACGGCCTGTGATCCGGCCCCAGGCTCCCTGCCATTCGTCCGAGCGCGCCCTTTGCCGCGCGCGTCGCATGCTGGCCTGGGTACGAGGGAAGTAATAGCTCCGACTGCGGAAGCCGCCATCCTGACTCGGGACATTGTCGACGGGCTGGACGATGTCTGGGCCGAAAGCGTGCTCGCATTCCATGCAAAACCAAGGGCCCCTCGGCACGCTGTCCAGGTCGACACAGTGGGTGTGGTAGGCGGCATCACAGCCGTCGCAGAGCAGGAGCACCTCCTCGTTGTCGTCCGAGTTGCACACGGGACAGGGCCTGCTGGGGTGCTCTGGTTGTTCGACGTTCTCCTCGATCCATTCGCGCGGGTCGTACTCGGGCACTACGGGCGCCTGCTTCTTATCCTCGACCCGGCGGGAGGACAGGGTTTTGCCTGCAACCGAGTGCGTCAGTCAGCCGTGTCCACAGGAAAAGCGTGGGACGTGGTGCGGGTGGTGCGGGTGGTGCGGGTGGTGCGGGTGTTGTGCGGGTGGCGAGACGTACCTCCAACCTTATCGTAAACCGTGACGGCGTGGAAATTCTGGCGGCAGATGGGGCAGCTGTTTGCCTTCTCGGTCCATTCTCGCAGGCAGGTGTCGTGCAGCATGTGGCCGCAAACCTCGATCTTGGCGACATTTTCGTGGTTTTCGTGGTTCTCGTGCTCTGCATCGTTTTGGTGGTTTGGTTTGGCGAGTGCATCTGCTTCTGCAATGACGAGTCGTTCGTGGGCGTCTTGAAGAATGAGCTGCTGCTGTGTTGCAGGGGCTGTTTCGGCTCCAGCTGGCGGGGTCGGGGTCGTGCTGGCCTCGACGGCCAACGGCTCCAGGCAGACGATGCACTGATCAGCCATGGCTGACGGCGAATCGGAGAAACTCTAACTCCAAAAAGACAGATATCGACGTCGCAATGTCCGGAAATTATTCTGGTAATGGATTTGGCCCCAAATTGACCGCCGTATTGATTGAGGTGTGTTTTTGTCGGCTCCTGACCGCGATTGCTTTCAGGTTGCGGGTGTTGGAGTGCTGCGGTTTGGCGGCTTGTAAGTGGCGGTGGTCGTGGTGGTGGGTGCTGGGTGCAGCATGAAGCGATGCAGCGTCAGTGGTGGACCACTGGAAGTCGCTCTGGCGCCTCTGGCGGGAAAATGGAGTGAGAGAATGGAAGGGGAGAAAGAGCACGGCCTGCCAGCCTTTTTGCGCGGTCCCGTGTTAGCGCAAGCTCAAGCCCCCGGCAACCAATCAACGCGCGCTCACAGTGCAAGGTCGCAGTGGCAGCACGCAGCCCTGGGGTCCGGAGAGAGGCAGCTGACTTTCCTGACACTTGCCCCAACTTTTGTACGGAGCATGTACGTCGGTACTTGTCTCGACTGTCGAGAGGGCGGTGGGGGCGAGGGGGAAGAGAAGGATGTGGCAGGGTAAACCAGTCCAAACTCTGGAAGATGGCACTGGTCTTCCTTGCGCAGATGCCAGATACCCTTAACAGCACGGAGGATGTGATGCTGGCCCTGATGCGTCGCCGGTGTTGATGTTGATGTTTGATGATGGAATCCTGGCTGTTGCGATAAGTTCGCCGACATACACCTCATGCACGCTTTGGAAATGAGGTGTGGAATAAATATGGGCTCCGTGGTGATTAATCTCAGTCGACCTTACGCAAGCGCGAGTTGTTGCGTCCGATTTACGATGACCAGCACCAGACTCAACAGAATCCCCTCGTCGAATCTTCGGCGTTTGCAGCACCGTGCATGCGTCCAACGACACGGCAGTACCTGGATGTCTCAACTCGCCACTGTCCGAGCTCCATCCGTCAGCTCTCCACGTGGAATTGTGTGCCGTACGGAGCACTTCGGGCATGTACGGCAGTTACTACGACGACGGCTGACCTCACCTCACAACTTGCAGAGTGCAGACTGCTAAAAAGGGGCGTTAACTCGACTTCCACCTCGCAGACCAACCGTGAACGTGAACGGACGTGTTCATCTCGGAGCCTGCCGTCTCGAAGCGAGCCTCCGTCGGCCCCTCGCTTTCATCCAGATCGGGAGTGGACGGACGGAACGCCTGAGACAGTTACCGCGTGCCAAGCCCCAGACCAACCATATGATTCCGTCATCCCTTCCACACCAGCCCCCTCCCCCCCCTCCCCAATGAGTTGTGAGGCTGGCTGACCAGAGTTGCTTTTGGGATGTCAGGTACCGGGACTGCGAAAGTGTGAATTCAGGCACGCTCGCTTCGGTGAGTCAGCCTGGTCCAGTCATGGGCAGGTGTTTCATCGTGGGCTGCGCAGCGATGACTGGTTGTAAAAGGGCGGGCCGGGGCCAGGAAGAACAGAGGGCCGCCTTGTGCCATCAACCCAAATTGCGAAGTGCCAGGAGGAGGCTGTGAATGTCGACTGACGTGGTGCCTCAAGAGCAACCTCGAGTCATGTCACGCGTAGGCACGGCGATTCGTCAGCACCAAAACAACCGGAACAGCCTTCACGTGGGTGTACCGACGACGCCGCGCGGGCGTGACTGATTGAAAAGTGTCATGGTCATTCGACAACCGCAAGGTCTAAAACTCGGTGACCGTGATGGCCTCTCCCCAGCTATCGTTGTAATGGGGGGGCATGGCACCGGTTTGGTCCTCGTCCACATCATGTAAGTGACATCGTAGATTCGAAACCGTGATTCGTCGTTGCTCAAGAAATTGTCATTGATCGACCCGCCGTACCCATCGGCTGAAAGTGTATCGCAGAGCCTCCGTTGTCCTTTTCCATGACACCAAACCCGAAAGCAAAAACTCGCCCAATCAGCCTCTAAACCTCGGTGATCTCGCGGAGACGGCGGAGGGTCGAGCGCATGGCAGCCGCAGCGGGGGTCCTAGATGACGCGAGTTAGCCTCGACCGGGCCTGGTCCAGGTGGTCGCCCAGGTTCACTTACGCAACGGTGTAAGCACCACCAGCCATGGTCTTCTTGCACGACTTGCAGTTCTGTGAACGACGAGTTAGTCACGGCCCAACGAACCAGTGCTGCCGAGCATAGCATCATGGAGATCCGCTGATCATCCACGTTGGTACACGAGCTGGCTGAATTCGGACATACCCAGATGCCAACGGCGGAACGGCGGACGGTGTCTGTCGCAAATTAGCTTGTGTTTTTTTTGTGTGCCATGGAAGATGTGTACTCACTCTTGCCGCAGAAAGCTAAGCAAAGGGACCGAATGTCAGTATACGTGATCCAGATGGGTGGTTGTGCACATTAAGTGCTGCTGGCCGTCGCATATGGCGCAGGCGGCAGGTTGGTTGTTGGCTTAGAAACACGTACTGCAAGTGTACCGGGCGTGCTGGGAAACTTCCTGCTCTGGGGGACAGTTAGCAAGCAGCGTTGACTGGATGAGGACGGCAGTTCGACTCACTCTTGACCAGCTTACGGAGCGAAGCACCGTATCTAAGCTTGTAGTCAGCATCATGCCCGGTGTCTGAATCGCTCGTTACGCCCTCGACATGGTCCCCGATCGGTCTTGCGCCTGCGGGCAGAACCACGCTGGCCAGCTCCAACTTGCCCCGACGCAGATGAATCCCCAGCATAACCCTAAGCCCCAAGCATGCCGCACACTCCAGTGACAGGGCGCAGCAGCTCTCCAGACTCAGCGCCCGTGAGCAACCTGCCCAGTTGCCCCTCAAATTCCTCGCAGCGTCCGGCAATGGCAAGTCTTCCTCCCAGGCGACGTCATTCGAGCGATCGATCGGGGACCAAAAACAAAGAAATCGTCGAGGGCGTATATTCGGGGCATAAACGTAGGAAATGTTGGATCACGAACCTTGTGCCGTACTATTTTCCCCAAGCGTCAGCGGTCGCCCAAAACCCACAACAGGGAAATACTTCTGAGGGGAGCATTTCGATTACTTACCTTGCCGGAGATGCCGACCTTCTTCGTGCGCTTGGACATCTTGACTGATTTGAAGTGTGCTGGACGTTATCTTCAAATGGGCGACTCGCTGGGTGTTGGCGGGCGACGACGATTTTGAGAAATGTGCACGGTAATTTTCTGGTGTGCGGCAGGGGGCTGCAAAACGCGGGTTCTGGCAGAACCGTTTTCCCGAGGATCTGCCACTTTCTTAGGTGGTAGGTCAGTGCCTGCCAGAAAAGCGGGGCGGGGCATCAGCCCAAGAGACCCCCAGCGGGGCAGCCCAGCCGTTTTTGGCTTGGCCCGCGCTCTGCCCACTCTCTCCACTTTTTCCTTCGCATTTGATCAGTGATCGCTCCGACTTCATCACATTGTGTGCCAGGGACCAGCTCGGCCGCTCCATGCAGGCTTCAACAAGGTTCTGGGAACATCGCCGGCACTTTGGGATTGGTATTCGGCATAGCTTGCGATGAGGAGGCCAACATCGGTCATGGTTTCCTGTTCCGGCGGATTTGACCGTGAGAATGTTCGGGAGCTGCGGAATAACCAACTCGATAAATAACTGAAATGCCTTGCATCTTGGGTTCTTTCGTTCTTTTGCCATTGTGCGGGTGGCGTTGATGATGCGCTGATGTCGAGCCAATTCCCACCTTTTGTCAATTTTCAACCCAGGAAGATTCGTTACTACGGAAAACTCCATCTCATTTCTTAGCTCAAATTGGGTGGGACTTTTTGGTCTTGGGAGTCGTGTGAAGAGCGGCACTGTCAACTGAGAGACTCGTATCTGTCGAGTTTTGTTTTGTGAACTTTGCATCTTTCCTCCCTCAAACTCTCCTTTCTTGGCATTGACAACAACCCGCCATAACCCGACTCCTCCATCATGGCAACCAAAAAGCACGACCGCCTGTATGACCTCGTCGTCTTCGGCGCCACGGGTGAGTACCTGCAGTCAGACGTCTCTGCTCCAGCTCCCCAGCCCAAGCTGACCTTCAAACCCCAGGCTATACGGGCAAGTACACGGCCCAGTACATCACGACGCACTTGCCCACCGACCTCAAGTGGGCAGTCGCCGGACGGTCGCAGTCCAAGCTGGAGGCCGTCGTCGCCGAGTGCAAGAAGCTCAACCCGGACCGCGTGCAGCCGGGCATCGAGACGTGCAACCTCACCGACGCAGACCTGGCCGCCCTCGCCAAGAAGACCTTCATCCTCATCACCACCGTCGGCCCCTACGGCAAGCTGGGCGAGCACGCCTTCCAAGCCTGCGCCGAGAACGGCACACACTACCTCGACGTGACAGGCGAGGTCCCCTTCGTGGCCAAGATGCTCAAGCGCCACGAAGCAGCCGCCAAAGCCTCGGGCGCGCTCATGTTCCCGCAGATCGGCATCGAGTCCGCCCCGCCCGACCTCCTCACCTGGAGCCTAGCAACCTTCAACCGCTCCACCTTCTCCCTCCCAACCCGCGACGTGACCGTCTCCATCCACACCCTCAAATCCGCCCCGTCCGGCGGCACCCTCTCCACCGTCTTCACCATCCTCGACAACTTCACCCTGTCCGACCTGCGCGCCGCCTACAAACCCTACGCCCTCTCCCCTGCCCCTGCCCCAGCAGCCCGTCCCCCCGCCCCCTCCATCCTCACCCGCCTAACAGGCCTAGTCACAGTCCCCTCCCTCGGCCTTCTAACCACCTCCCTCGCCGGATCAACCGACACCGCACAGGTCCAACGCACATGGGGCCTGCTGGCAACAGTCCCCTCCCGCAAGGCGCAGGCGTACGGGCCCAACTTCTCGTTCCGCGAGTACATGCGGCCGCGGAACTGGCTGACGGGGATGGCGGTGCATTTTGGGCTGATGCTGTTTGGCCTGGTGGTCGCGACACCGTTTTTGCGGCGGATTGTGGCTAAGAAGGTGTATCAGCCTGGCGAGGGCCCTGAGGCGGAGACTGCGATGGGGGATGAGATTGAGTATCGCGGTGTGGCGCGGGCGGATGGGGGGAGGGAGGGTGAGGGGGCGGTGGGGAGGGCTTGGTTTCGGGGGAGTACATATTACCGTGGGTCTTCTTTTCTTCTTTTTTATGTCTTCTTTTACTGTTTGAGGGGTGATTGTTGCTGACATGTGTGTGCAGTCACGGGCATCTTGCTCGCCGAAGCTGCGGCGACGCTGCTCCAGGAGGATGTTGAGCTTCCCGGCGGTGTGTATACGCCTGCGTGTCTTGGGCAGCCGTTTGTTGATCGATTGGACCGGGCTGGGTTCCACATCGAGACCAAGCCTTTGGAGCCTTGAGTCATCGCAAGAGAGACAACTGTATGGCGGATGTTGTATGAACACAAGTACGCGGAGTCATTCTTGTAGGAGAGGGCAGAGGAATCTCTGGACGGAAAGACTGTGTATATCAATGCAAAACCAGGGTATCATTCAAAACTCTATGCAACCCAACTCATCCAAAGTCCAAACGACCTATGCTCGCTCACTATGCACGCTCAAAGCAGAAACCGACGCTGTCCTCCCCCTCGGCCGTCCCCACCACACCGACCACCACCCCCCTCCCTCCACCTCTCTCACCTCGCCCTCGCTACCCCCCTCATCCGCCACAGGCACCCGTCTAACCCCGTCCTTTCCCAACCCATCAAGTCTATAATCCCCAACCAACAACGCCATCCCCAAGACCGGCCCACACACGACCAGCGCGACCCACAACAACACGGTAATCGTCTCCTGGTACGACCGTGCAATCGCCTCCCTCTCCGGGCTGCCCCACGCATAACTGCACGCAACAACCACGCTCGCATAGATCTTATCAGCCTCCCCCTTCACATGTTCCGGCAGATACGTCCTCAGCTTGCCCGGCACCAACCGCCCCCACACGGCACCGGACACGGCCGACCCGACCGCCGCGCCGACCTGCACCAGCGTCAAGAACGACGCGGTTGCCACGCCCACGTACTGCTGCGCGTGAGCTTGTCCTCCCTGCTGGTGGTGATGCGGGGAAATATCGGTGCTGGCAGCCGCCTGCACAACCAGCTGGGTGGCGACGTGCATCAGGCCTGCGCCGGCACCAAGGGCGGTCTGGGCGGCGAAGAGGGAGGCGACAGACGCGGCGCGAGTGCGGGTGTGCAGGAGGATCGCGATGGCGACGGTGTAGAGGACGGCGCCGGCGAGGATGAAGGGGCGGGGTCTCGGCGCAGAGAGGCGGCGGATGATGAGCGAGGCGAGGAGCGCGGCGATGGTGGAAGCGAAGGAGAAGGTCTGCGTGATGGGTCCCGCGCGGGAGACGGGCAGGTTGAGGGCCACGAGGAGGTACGAGTAGAAGTAGGGCTGGACGGCGATGTAGAAGACGGCAAAGTAGAAGAAGCCGAGGGCGCAGCCGGCGCAGAAGGTGCGGGATTTGAGGAGCTGCAGGGGGAGGAGGGGGTGCGGGGCGAGGTCGGGGCGGGATTCCCAGAGCGGGAAGAGGACGAGGAGGAGAATGCCTGTGAGGATCATGAACCACAGTTTGGGATCGTGCCATCCGGAGGGATAGCGGGAGACGAGGGTCAAGGGGATCAGGATGAGCGCGAGGCCGGCAGAAAGGAGGAGGGTGCCGCCGATATCGAGATCGTCAAAAAGCCGCGCCATTGTTGCACGCAGGGACTCGTCCTCGACTCTGCGCCGTTCAATCCGCTTCGGCGTGAGCAGCCCCATCCGCTCGGCTTTCCGGCCGTTTAGGAACAGACTCAGAGCCAGAGGAAGAAAGGCGATGGGCAGGATGACAGCCCACACGGCATAGCCCACGCGCCAGGACGAGTTGGCGAGGATGGCGGCGGCGATGGCCGGGCCGATCCACACCGTGACCAGAAAGGGGCTGTCGGGGAGGCTGGAGAAGAGGGCGCGGTTCAGGAAGTCGCTGGTGTCGGCGATGAAGATTTGCTGCAGGATCTGCAGGCCCGTCGAGCCGGCCGAGTAGAAGATCTGCGCCGAAGCGTAGGTCTGGACGTTCTGCGAGGCGGCCATCTGGATGTAGCCCAGGACGCAGAGGAGCACAGAGATGCAGAATGCTTCCAGGCGGCCAAACACATCGGCAATCTTGGCCATGGGGGGTTTGATGACGGCTACCCACTGAGGTTAGAGAGGAAAGTGATCACCGGGGATTGGGTCAACCCATACCGTTCACCACCCCCTGGACGACGTAGACGGTCGACAGCAGAGAGTGGTTGTTGAAGGAGCTGACAGCAAACGCCGCGAGGGAGTATGTGACTTGGCCCTCCAGCGAGACGGTGAAAGCCATGAGAAAGATGCTGTTGCCATGTCAGCGGCAGTTCCGGGCATTATCTCATCCCTGAGCGTAAGGAATTCCACGAGACCTCATGTAGGCAACCACCAGGCCCCATTTCGACCATGTCCGGGCAACCGCCTCGATGCGTCTCACGCCGTCCTGGACATCGGACTCGGCGTCGCTGCCACTGGTGCTCCCGGGGCTGCTGTCCCGGGCGGGGGCTGCCAGGGCGCCGTACGCACGGCCGTCGTGTCCGGAGATGAGCGGCGCCTGCGCCTGCGCGTCAAAATCGTCGTCGGCTTTGGCCATGGTTTTGGCTGTGTGAGTTACGGGACAGAGTCCGGCCCGGGTCCCGCCAGCATTCGGGGTTTCCCGCCCGTTTCTGTCTAATCCGAAATGCCGGTGTTCACCAATCGCCCGCAATGGCCCCCATCAACAAACAATCTTGGCTTTGCGGGGATCGAGAGGTGTTGTAAAAGAACGGCGGGATAATCGATGCTGTTGAGGTTGGAGCCGGCCGGGAAACGAAAGCCCAGGAGACCATGTCCCCGCCGAGAGAAGGAAATAGAAAATAAGAAAAGGCGTAAGATCGGTCGTCAATGAGGCAACCCGGCTTAACACTTAGACTCGGAGGTTGTAAGTTATTTGACTCACTCAGCCGAGCGGGAGCCCCTTGCCGATGCCGATGCTGACAGACGGGAGTGGACTGCTTGTGGCTTTGTGTCTGTCCCCCCCACGCCCAAAACAGGTTGGGCAGTGTACCTAGGTAAGCTGCAGGTTTCAGGTCTGCTCGCCCTATTTTGAGGTGCTGGGACGGATGTTTCGATCTTCTTTGACTCGAGAACACCCGACCTGTCCCCTCCCTACGCTAAGGTAGTCCCCACAGCGCCGATCTCCGGCAGCGTGAGAATGGATGGATGGAAAGATTTGTGGAATAGGAACCGAGGCCGCCTCCACTGTGTCTGTCCACGGCACCAACCCGCCTGCCCGACTCGAACTTTTGTGCTTTTGGCGCCCCTCATTCAGGCAGCCAGAAACGGATCCCAAGAGTGGAGGGTGGTTCTGTTTGTGGCAGGCGCTGCTAAGCAGTCAGGCGGGCCGCCAGGTCACCGGACAGGGCAGTCTTGCGAACCCTGCATGGCTTTGGGCCATCCACTGCTGTGATTGGCTGCAGATTATCGAAATGATCTGATAACTTTTTCCGGCTGGATCCTCCGCTTGCCGCCCGGCCACTCCCTTTTTCCCGCTCTCCACTCACCTCCGCTGTTTTCCGACTTGTGGGAGAACGTCTGGCGCACCGTGGCTTGAAGGTTATGCCCAAAGCCTTGTTTACACGTGTAAATCCGATTGTTGTCAGGGATTCTCATGACATAATATGACATGAATGTAACTGCGTAATCCTGTCGAGCTGGATCCCAAACTTCGGGCTACGAGTCTTGTTCTAGATCTCCTGTAGTACTCCGTAGGTCCCAAGAATTATGGCCGCGGGTCTTGACAAGAATGTCTTGAACAACGGTTCCAGGTTCCGACAAAGTCGTCGGCCCGTCCCGTCACGCGCTCCGGGTTGGCTTGGTCTTAATTAATGATAGAACAACCTCACCACTAAAGGGAAGCCTTAAAAAAGTTTGCATGCACTCCGTAAACAACTTTCATATTAACGAAATCTCTCGACTGAATTGAAACGAAAAAAGAGAAAAGACATCAGTGTGTATCATCATCCAAGCCAAAGTAACCCAAAAAAACGAAGTCCCTCCCCGACAAGGTATCTAAGGGCGAAATAGAAGAATGAGAGAAGAAGGGCAAACAAAATCCAATCCCATTCCAACTTGTGCTGATGCCTCTCCCACGAAAAAAGGGCTCGTGACACAACGCCAGAACCCAAAAGTCAAGTCAACACAACACCACAACACCTCATCGCCCGCGTTTCCAACTCCAGCCCGTACTACTACCATCGACAAAAAGTGTCACCCTGCCCCTATCACTATCAACCCCCCTCTGCCTGACCAACAGCACCAACTACCCCTAAAACATGGCCGCGTCAGGTATCCAAGCCAGCGACAACAACAACAACAACAACAACAACACACAAATAAAAAGAAGAAAGAACAAAACAAGACTACGACTCCTCCAAAATCCCCCCCTCCCCGCCCCCCTCCTCCCTCCACTCGCGACTCTTCTCCGTCAACCTCCTCACCCCGCCAATCCTCCCCGCCCACAGCCCCTCAATCGGCGTTCGGAACGTAAACGCCCGTTGCGAGCTAATCACCCCAATAGCCTGCAACACAGCCTTGCGACTGTCGCGGCCAAACACGGCCGGGTGGTTGATCCACTCGAGCGACGCCTCGAGCTCGGCGTCGAGCGCTGAGACGGTGTACGCGTCTATGCCGGTGGAGCCGGTGGCCATGCCGCCGCCTAGGGCGTCGTTGGAGCGGCTGTGCGGGAGGGTGGGGGTGGGGTTTGTGGGGGAGGGGGTGTTTTTGCGGTCGGGGGTTCCGGAGGAGGCGGTTGGGGAGCCGCCGCGTTCTGATGTGGTCAGGGGGTGTGGGGTGGAGGGTTGGGACTTGCCGCCGACTGAGGGGGGTGGGGGTACGGGCGGGAGGCCGCCCTTGCCGAGGCCTTTGAGGATGGTGCGTGTTTCGTTGAGGAGCGTGTGTGCGCGCTCGTGCTGCCCGCGCGTGACCAGGTTCAGGGCGCGCGTTAGCATGTCGGAGGTGAGGAGTTCCATGCGCCGCTGGACGATGTGCGGGTGGGGTGGGATGGGGGGTGTGTTGGCCCACGGCTTCTTCGAGTTGGAAGATGTTGGGAGCATGGTGATGGCGAGGAGGCTCGGGCGTGTGTGTTGGGACGTGCCGTCCCGTAGGATGTCGCCCCAGACGAGTTCGGCTTGGATCAGGGGCACCTCCTCGACCGACACTGTTCTTTGCTCGTCCTGGTCCATGGGGCCGCCGAGCGCCTCCAGGCCCGAGACGATGTTGTCCCAGGGATCTTGGGGTAGCTGCTCTTGCGAGGCCGTGTCCGGCATGATGACCAGTTGCACAAGAATGTCTCGCTTGTCGCCGAATCGGAGGTCGCCAAGGGATGCCTCGGCGTCGCGACCCGTCGCGCGTTTCGTTATCTGGAGCGCGCCGCTGATCTTGTGGAACTTTGCGGGTGATCCCTCGGGAAGTCTGAGCTTGAGCTTGACGTTTTGGTGTGACAACGTCTGCATGGCACCGAGACATCCCGCCAGGCACTCCCGGAGCATCATCCAGTCCTTGACGTACGTGTAAGACGCCTTTGTCCTGGTCGACAGCTCGATCATGGTGTCCGGTTTGTGGGTCATGCCCAGACCAAAAGAATGAATGGCGATTCTGCAATCCCGAGTTAGTCTTGAAACGTCAAAATAAAACGACAGAAAACAAATAAACGTACTTGGCCGCTTCTGCTCGCGACACGACAAAATCAACGCTGTCGGCATCGGATGTCGACGCGTCGCTGATGAGCAGGATCGTGGCGATGGGGTTGTTGTACTTGCGGCCCATGAGCAAATCCATAGCCACGTTAGCACCCTCGACCACATCGGCGCGGTGGCTCTTCTGCCCCACGGGCTTGATCGAGCCGAGGACGTTGCTCCAGCCGGGCCAAGCCTTGGTCGTCATGCCAACAATTGGCACGCCGCCCCCGGACGACCCAAAGGTCACCAAGCCCATGCGGTCGCGTTCCCCGAGGGACTGCACCATGAACCGCAGGGCATCGCGGACGAGGTTGATCTTGACACCCTGCATCGACGCCGAGATGGGCACCACAACCACCACATCAACAGGCACATGGACCGACGGCAACAACGGGCTCCGCGCGAAGTTGGTGTACTCGGTCGGAGCCGTCGTGGCCGACTTGGCGCCTCCCCATGACGAGTTCAGCGACGACACACGCGGCGGCCGGCCAGAGGCCGCAGCCCGCTGCCAGTCCTCCTCCTCTGTCTCGGAAAACTCGCCTCGGTCATAGTCGGGACTGCGCACGGGCGACGTCTCGACGGCGTTGAGGTCGAGGAGGGCCTGCTGCCACAGCTTGAGCTGGTTGCGGTTCTCGAACCGGAGGTGGAACTGCGGCAGCTCGGCGACCGAGAGGCTGAGCGTCAGGATGTTCTCGTCGATATTCCCGGTTTCTGACACCTCGTTCAGGTGCTTCTTGATGAGGATGGAACCCTTGAGCGTGCAGCGGCTCTTGCGCGGAGCCGGATCGTCGCCCCACTGTGCCTGCGGCGGGTGAGCGTGCTTCTTTTCCTTGACGCAGATGAGCATCTCCCCGAAGAGGAAGCACTCCAGCTCCTGCCATGATACCTTGTCCTTGCCGACGCGCAGCGTGCCGTAGAGCCGGAGCTTGCCAAACCTAGTCTCGTGTGTCAGTGGCTGATTTGTCTTGCAACGAACCTCCTGAAACCCAGCAAGCCAATTAGGTCCACCGCCGCGTTTCCTGTTCACTTACCGACTGAAGTCCAGGCCGTGCCAGTTGTCGACCCGGCTTCGGAGATTTTCCGTCATCTCGGAAAGTACTTCGGGGGACTCGTAGGGGTAGAATCGAGGGGCGCTCCGAGCAGGGGATGGGGCCCGGAAGGACTGCTCCGGCCTCGGCGGCGGTGCCAAGGGCGGCGCACCCTGAAGATCTTCGGGGTCTGGCCGCCACTTGCTTTCCGGTACCTCGACGGTGACCAGACAGGTAAGCGTCTGTTGCTGGCGCGATCGGTTGATGGTGGGGAACTCGGAGCGGACGGTGATGCACGGCGCCGGGATGGGATTTCGAGTCCCCGCTCGGGGGCTGGCCAGTGATGTCTCCATGGCTTGAACGTCATAGTCGTGTCTTCGGGGTGGCCCGCTCTGCGTCGTCTCGGGGTAGCCTCCCGACGATGCCACGCCTGTCGCTTCGCTGTCGCTCCGGACGTGCCTCTGAGGGTTGTAGCGGTGATCTGATGACGGGGCTTCACGGCTCTCACGACTGTCGCGCTGGCTGCCCCTGGCACCACCGTCTCGCATGCCGTTGTGGCCCCCCGCGCCTGGCCGGGCCCCCGAACCCCGGCTGTGCGGCCGCCCCTGCTGCTGGTCTTCCCAATGCGGGGCTGATGGAGTAGGGGTAGCTTGTGAGCGTGAGTCGTTCACAGATACCGCCCGTACCATGTTACTTATTTTTTCTGAGCGGTGCAGGGTTAGCACACTCTCCTGTCCAACCAAACGCAGCAAACCGGTATCCGGATCGGAAATGCTCACCTATATCCAACACATTGCCACCACGACTTGTGTCGAGATGCAGCGGTGCATTACATGACGGGCAGTACTGGGACTCGAATTCTCGAATAAACTCGTAAAAACATGCCTCGTGCGAGACGTGACTACACGAGAATTGTAATATCCTCTCGCCGCGCAGCGTGTGTTCCAGCGGTTCCTCGCAGACGGCACACTCGCTGCCGACGAAAGTGCGCTCTCGGCGCGACCGACTCCTGTCGGAATTCATGGTGTTGTTGGTTGATGATGCGGTTCGAGAGCTGCTCTCGCGTGATCTGTTTGAGGTGACGGACGCCCCCGAATGATAGGACGGGGCGCCGAGAGTTCCAGAGGCAATAGAACGACCTAATCGTCAACAAGACGGATTAGTTGCTCGTTTTTTGGTTGCAGTAGGGCGGATGCTTTAGTGTGCAGTTCCTTTGCTAGGCTGGGGAAGCAGAAGGTTGGGCAGAGAAGAGACGGCGAGCGCAGAGGTTGAGGTTTGGGGCCACTGCCAGCCTAGATAACAGACGGGGGAGGCAGTGCAGAAGGACGGAATCTTACTCTTCTCCGGGTATGACGATATGCCGTAGGACCTTGCAGAAGCAGTGCTGCTGGCGTAGTCGTTGGTCAGACGGTCCGCGTCTGTTTTGCGAGCGCTGCGGGCGCCGAACCGCGCCGTTGACGAGCTGGAACTGATGAAGCCCAGCTCGGCAAGCAAGGAGCGCTGGGTGTCTCGGCGCTTCTTTTGGGTCTTTGGTTCCTGGTCGTTTCCGAAATCCTGAGCCTTGGTGTCGCGAGATCGGTGGGATCTGCTGAACATGTGGGGAGGGGATGTTGGTTGCGTCGACGCTGGTGTGAATCTGGGCGGCTGTCGTCTGGATTACCGAACCGTGCAGGAGCCGAAGCAGACGCACTGCCGCACTGCTGCAGGCTGCGTCGTCGTGTAGTCGTCGTTTTTGGTTTCCCGCGGGGGATCTGCTGCCTGTTCGCCCGGGGTTGTCGCAGACCATAAAACCGTAAAACTGACGCTTTGATCCCGTTCCGGGTGGGCGGTGCCGCACGATCCTTGGGTCGACCCTTGGAGGGGCCTTGTTTCAGGCGTGGTATCAACAATGCGGGCGTCGATCCAAGGGAAGGGGGCGGGGCATGGTCGTTCGGCCGATTTCAAGGAGCAAGAAAGTAGGAAGGGAAGAAAAGGACGCGAGGCGTATTCCGTAGAGAAGGTGCCGGGAGGCGGTCTCGGCGTGGTCTGGGGAGGCGAGAGTGAGGCGGCGGGTAATTCTGTTGCGCGCGCTTATAAGGCAACGTTATGGTGGTCGGGTGTCTTTGGACAAATTGCCGTGAATCCCTCCCGAGTTGGTGACAAAAGTCAAGGCCAGCCAGTTCCAATGCCAGTCGAGGTCGAATATGGCCCTCTTCTTCGATCGCCTTGGTCCAATCCAGGAATCCTTCTCCAGTTGCTCCCTCGAACGGAATGCGGCAAAGTCTCTCGTTGTTGCACGCAGCTGAGGTGAGCCCTCCGAGTCCTGGCCACAATAATTCTGTGTTCGGTACAACCTGGAGCCCCCTATGCAAGAATCGCGCGAGCTGAGCCGAGTCGGCGGTTGGCAGCAGTCAATGGTGGATGTCGCGCGATGCAGCCGCCCGTTGGCCCGTTTTCCCCAATCCTCTTCTACACAGCAAGGTACGGCCAAATGGAGCTCTTCCTGGGTCGCAAGGTGCGGCGCTTGATTCGTGGAAGCTGAAAGAGTGAATGCTGCAATGCTGCACAGACTGCTCGGCAGTCGTCGGTCAATCGCGCTGTTGTGGGATTGGATTGATTGGATTGTCGTTCAGTGTGTGTGAGTGTGAGTGAGCGAATGGTCACAGGGGCGGACCCAAAAAAAAATTGGGATGATGAAAAAGTTTGTATTGCAGGAACAGGAAGCTGGAGGCGGCAACAAAGTCCAAGACAACTCCAAATCAAGCAACGAGGCCAGTCCCGTTCCTGGCACCTGCCGCAGGCAATGAGGGGACGGAGGGGAGGGAGGGGGGGAAGTTGGGGTCTTCAATGTCGGCGATCCTTGGTTCAGTGGCTGGAGTTGGGGCCCTTGTTGGATTTCGGCGCCAAATAGGGGATAAGGTATCAGCCTTGTCCCCTGCTCGCAGCTTTTCCACCTGTTGCTTCCGCAGTGGGGCTCGCTGGGTCAATTCATCGCACGACATCAGAGTAATTAACTGAGGGTCAACCAGGGGGGGAATAGCCTCTTATGTTTGCCCAGGATTGCAGGGGTTGCAATCACTTGTTTCTGAGCGAAAAGAATGAGAGACAGACAACTGCACTCTCTGGAATAGGGCCCTTGCCAATAATGGCAACCGAGTAACCTCAGGGGATGGACGATAGGCGATGGGCGATGGACGGCATCCGCGTCGCTGAGTGGTTGAGCGCGGGAAACGGGATGGGCCGTTTGCGAAATTTGTTTTGTACATACGTCTACCCACTAAGTGCATATCAAACCCATTCTGCGCGCACCTGGCACATGCACATAACCGCTGCGGATGCCTGGATCGCTGTCTGTTGCTGTGTGGCGTTTTGGGAAGGAACGAGCGTCATCACGGCAGTCCCCCAACGTCGCCGACCTCAGGCACATGCCGGCAGCGCCTGCGATGCACTGTGATGCATGGGATGGCATCCAATGGCGGGCTCATTGCGCATCCCAACTGCGTCCGTGCCTCCTACGACAGCGTTCGACGGCCACGGCACATGGACGCAAGACTCTGCAGCCACTGCTCTGCTCATCAACTCATCAACGTGGAGCACGGGTCATGCAGAAACAAAAGATCAGTTTCCGACTTCCCACGTTGCCTGGGCAGGGCATCCTGGTGTTGAAGCAATAAGACTAGCGATTGTAGTGGACAACGGTTTCCCAACGGGTGAAAAGTGTCATGTCGCTTGTTCGGCGAAGATTTGACATGATCGCCAAGCCATCATCATTTTGGAGAACACGTCGCACCGGGCAGCGCGGCAGCGGGGAATGAGTCCAGCAGGTTGGTGTCAGCGTCGTTTTGGGAAGCCAAGGCGCCTTGGGATCATCAAGAAACGAGGCCAGGCTAGTGCAGAGGTCGCTAACTTAACTCACTGAGAGACGACGCGGACGCACGTGGCACTGGATCTTGCCCATTAGCCCGGTTTGGATTTTTCGCCTCAGGCAGTTTCGGTGGGCTGAGGGACAGGTCAGAAAACGGTGGCCTCATGCCTCATGGACAAGGAAGCCTGAGACTGAATTCACTGGATTCACTGGATTCACTGGGATGAAGTCTCTGGCGGGTTAAGGTTAGCGCAAAATATTTGCATGGGTTTTCTCGAACGGAGATCCATTGCCCGAATCGTCGACTGCCCTCGCCATGTCCTCCGAATGCAGTCATGGGGGATATGCAAGGGCAGCCTTCTGGAACGACCAAAGAAGCAGAAAAAAGTGCCGAGTCGGCCTCTGCTTTGTTGACTCCTTTTCGTCGTCAAACTTTGTTGTTATGCCGTTTTGCTCCTGCTGGCGACTCCCGCTGCCCCTGACCGCCGTTTTTCGCTGGTGTTTGCTACAGTAGGATTGTTGCAGTCCGTAAGGTACAAAGTATGGTGGTTTGCGGCGATCCGCATTCCCGTCCCAGACACAAACACCGGGAAGACGGGAGTTTCCCAATCCCCCGTTTCCCACCGAGCTGCTGGAATCAGGCAGGTGGGGATCGCAATTATCCAGGTTCTTTCTCCACACAAGCAAGCAATGGCAATTTCAACTCGAGATGCTGTCCCCATCAAAAACGTTACCTGGTTTCTTTAACACACACAAGTAACAGGGGACGGAGTAACAGGGTAACGACGCCCGCGCAGAAGCCCCAGCGCTGCATCATCGATCCGTGCGCAGCGCAACACCAATGGGCGTTCCTATTCTGGCCAAGTCATCATCTTGGATGCCGACCTAGCGATGCAGGACCTGCGAACAGACGGCACCAACCATCCGCCGGCCATCTCCCGACCAGCGTCCCGCGAGGCCTGTGCCCACCAAGCGTGATGACGGAGATGACGGACTGCAGCGCGCCAGGAAGCAAGAGGATCCAGAAGCCTTCTTCTTTTGCGAATCGAAGCCATGGAAGCCGAAAGACGTGCGTCGAGCAGGGATCAATATCTCCGAATCTTGTTGCACAGCACACATGACGCGCGAGGGCTTTGCAACGGCGGCGTACTATCTACATACAACCTCAACACCGAACGTCAGGGCCTGGTGACATTGTAACGCCATGTTTGGACGGAAAATTACAGTGCACACTCAATTCAACTCGGTACCCTTACATCTGTACAGCTCCACTGCAGATCGAAGAAACGACCAGAGTCCCGAGTCCCAGACTCCCAGACTCACAGACAGACGCCAGTCCGAACTCTTGGTTCTCTCGGCTCTCACCCGCCCGCCCGCTCGCTCCCTCTCCCACCCCGCGCCATGATCCCTCGCCAACAAGGCTCGCAACAAGGATGCTGCAGGTCATGGCTCGCTCGTCCCGTCTCTTGGCCGAATCGGAATTGGCCCCAGCTCCCCCAGGTGCAACCAAAAGAGAGCGGGCCCCGTCGCCTGCAGCCCAGATTGGCTCGTGCCTGTAACCGAGAGTGGCCCTCGATTCGCCAAGAAATATGCAATTACCAGGCATGTTCTGGACATGCCATGCATTCATCGCTGGGCTGCACCGCGAGTCTTCAACGACGTCAGGCTCGAACTTCCCATTGATGGTAGCGCCGTTTTGAGACCCCGACCGATCCTGATCCACTTGTTTGAAGGCGCGAGAAGAGATGGGGATCCATCAAATCGGTCAGGCCGATATCATCCTCGCGGTAGGTAACTGATGTTGGTTTAGTGCCAATGCCCGCCGCCACCCTCCCCGCCGCCTCGCCGGGCACAATCTGGTTAAAAGCGGACACGATGCTGCCACATACAGAGCATGCGTGCGCGATCATTCGAGGTGATGGGGTTCCTTGGAGAGGCATAGCTTACAGATTACACGTACTTGACATCCGCTGGCGAGGACATCACGGCCTCCCAAAGTCATGACGGCCATTGGCCAGGGTCTTGCGAACGGCGGGGCCGTGGCTGTGGTGCGTTACTCCGTAGAGGGGGCTGTCAGCTTCGCCGAGTCGCTTCTCACATTCCCATGAGGTCCAGGATGAACAGGACGGAGGCCAATCGACCAACCTACAACGCAATGACAACTCCCCAGTAAATGACGCTATGGTCCAGGTACTGTTTACCGTTTGACGTTGAGCCTCGCAGTAGTTTTGAAGCACCGCTGACACTACTGGTTCCCAAGTAGATTGCCATCCTGCCAGCAATGCAACACAAGTCAAGTCCGGGAGAGACATGTCGTTCCCCTGGGTCCGGCCCACTCCGCCCAAGACAAAAAAAGAAACGAACAAGAAAATGTTTCAGCAAGGCATCCCTGGAACCTGGGAGCATCTCGGTGGGTTGTTCCGCGACGTCGGGTCATCGGCGGCCAAGGCGTGATGGACCAATCACGGTTCTCACCAAGCAGGATTTCTGAGACATCCCACCGCATCAAAGCCTCCGAGACTCTGAAAAAGGTGACGACAAGAGGCGGGCAGGCCAGTTGGCGGCAGCTATTTGCTTACACCGACATACAAGATAACTAACCACAACACAGGATAATGTTGGCTTTCGGCTCGAAAACCCAGATCAGATCAGATCAGCATCGCCCAGGCAGGTCTTGCTTAGAGTTAACTAGCGTTCAACCTCAGACCAGCCCTTTGTCCAAAGTCTGGCCATCACTGGTTCGTCGATCCTCCGTTTTTCTGGTTATGCATGTTGTCTGGAGTTACATAGCGCTGCCCACAGACGTGCAGGATAGATGAAGAGCCCAGCCGCGGAAGACCCCGAAACCCACCTGCTGCCCCAAGGTTGGTGATGAAGACCCTCGCCTGCCTGGGTCGCTAACGACGGTCCCTTCCTCAGATACCCGGCCGGGAGCACCAAAATGGCGCCATGAACGGGGGTTTTTGAGGTCGCAGCGCAGCTCCAGCACCACCTCAGTGCTTCAGCAACAGCGATGGATGCCGGGAGCAACGCAAGAACTTTTCTCGTTGTAACGCTGCTCCCACAGCAGCAGTATAAGTAAGCACCAAACAAGCGATCGCATTGTGTGTGTGCATTCGGCGAGTTAAAAAGTGCCTGCAGCCAGCCCCCTTGTCGTTCTGAGCGGTTCCAGGGATTCGTTCGTTCGACATGCAGAACCACTCAAATCCTGGCAGCGCATCCTCCTGCCGCAGCCGAGCCCACAGACACAAGGCAAGCATCTCCGTTTCATGAACAGACTGGCGGTGGGTTTTGAAACATCAGACCTGGTTGTCTCGCTGGGTGTGGTTTGTTCTGTTCTTGTTCAGTTAGCGTTGTATTTTTTTCCCCTGGTACGAAACAAGGACGAGGAGATCCACCCCCAAAGCAGTCTTGGGGGCGTGCAGAAGTGTTCATGTCGGTGGCGGGTAGTTTTAAGCGTGCTAGGGTCGTATCATGAGGGGACCATGTGTGAGACTTTTGGCAGGAATGTCTCATGAGAGGGGTAAAACACAAAAAAGAAAAAGAAACAAGAAAAAAGAAAAAAGAAAAAGAAAGCTCCGTGACTCGGAGGCCCTGGAGAACTGCTGGTTCCCAATCACAAACCCATTCATTCTCAGCGTGATGTGCGTTTCAGTTTCATACGGGCGTCCCATTGTCACAGTTCCCTTCGCTTGTCTCGTCCCTTTGGCGATGCATCCCAGCCCGGGACAGCCTGCCGGGGTTGGTTGGTTGGTGTCCAAGCAGAGCCGAGCCGAGCATTCCTTTGCAGAAGCCAACCCCGCCGCGTCCTGTTGTTGTAGTAACAAAACATTATTAACTCACTTGGTATTATTGTGTTTCACTCGCTTTCAAGTCTGGTTCAAGAGATCGACATCCATACATTACCTACCGCCTACCTTACATGTATGTCTGAGCTAAACTCCCCCGCGATGTCCTCCCGACACGAAGTACGATTAAACTCGCATTTTCTATCTGAGAATGCAACCTGATGAGTATTCTGTAGCCCAGCATTCGTTCTCCTCAGCTTTGACCCCTCCTTCCCCATCCCGCCCCCCATCACGCGTCTAACCAACCACCACCATACCACATGTGAACAAGCTTGCGAAATAACATACCCAACCCCCTTACCTACATATCTTCGCGTACTACTACGGTATTTGTTACCTACCTAGTTCGTTACCCGCCTCACCCAGTCTGGCACTTGCACTGCACCTAGCAGCTAGCAATCAGTTAGTTTCTCGGCTGTGGGCGCGGGATGGCGGCGGGGTCGGCGGACTCGGACAGAGCGAGCACGACTGCCGGTTAGTGGCCATACATATGCATTAGTAGTACGGGAACGGGATTCAGCTGACTAGGCCGGATGAGGGGGGGAGGGGGGGAAGCTGAACTCTTGCTCGCTTGATATCAACATGGACATCGACATTGACATTGACATTGAGGGGTGGTGGTGAGGAGGGAGGTATTGTGTGAGTGTGTGTGTCTGTGTGTCGTGCATGTGGCCTGATGAGCTGTCATAGCCTATAGGTACCCTACCCACGGGACGGGATATGGGACCAAGTGAGCGGGAGGGAAAGCGGGTGTGTGTATGTGGGTGTGTGAAGAGGGGGAAAGCTCAGACTGAGGGTGAGACTCGGTACACCACTTTCAGTTTGTCGTGAGTGGACTGTTACCTTTTTGCTTGTGAGTCGGTTTGGCATTACTATTTACGCCCTGTATCCTGTAGTTGACTCAAGTGACAAGAGGATGGGAGTGTGGCAACAGGCATGTCAAAGACAATACTAAAATAACCAGAAAGGGGATATAATGATGATCATGATGAGGATGGCAATGCTCATTCACGAGGGAACAAAGCGAGGGCGAAAGAGATGGGCTCGAGAAGCAGAACTGTACACAAGACATACGGAAACGGTCTCTCGCTATGTCCAAGATACATCGGCAACTTTCCCCGCCCAGAATCACAGCACGACAACAACCCCTCAACCCTCCCGAGTTTGTCAGCTCTCCAGCCCGTGCGTACAGGTACAGGGTAGGACCGAACAAGGCAGAGAAATGCAGACGAGACGCAGGCCGTTTCGTCCTTCACATGGCACATCCCCTCCCACTCCAGAACGCCAGGCAAGCACTCGCTAACCACCATCACCGTCACCACACCCCGAGGCAGTTGAGACCAGGCCAACAATGCCTGAGCCCAGGGTCGGCCACCAAGAGACGCAGAATAAAGTAAACACCAACTCGGTTCCTCTCATATCACGTACCAAAGACAAGACTGCCTCTCCCAAAGTATCCCGAGTTTCTGCTCTTGTCTATTGTTGGGTATTGTTGGGACTTGGGGGCAGAGGGAGTGGCCAAGAGCAAAGCAGCGGATGTCAAGTCGCAAAGCAACGAAACCGTGTAACTGATGGAGATTGGTTATTGCTCGAGGATGGGGAGGGGGCGGGTGTTGGGCTTTGACTTGGGACCATCCCACACACACACACAGGCACACGCACACACACACACACACACACACACACACACCAGTTGAGAGGGTCATGGCGATGCAAGGGGGAAGTCGACATCTTTTCGCGAAATGTCGCTGGCGCTTGTCGTTATGTGTATGTGTTGTGTGTGACACTGACGGGGTCTAGGGATGTGTGTCTCTTCTCTCTCCTCACTACGAAGGACACAGGGCAAAGAACAACAAGCCAGCTCGAACGAAGGAGGTGAGAGTTAAAACAGGGCCAGGAAGATGGAAAAGGGGAAGAGGGGGGAAGAGGGGGGGAGGGGGGAGGGATGACAAGAACGGACGGTCACACGCCACCCAGCAGGTTGGATGGATGAAAAGGAAAGCAAAGAGGGGCAGAGTGTGAGGGCGATGGTCGTTCGGGTTTCAGAAAACCGTCTGAACGCGAGTTACCAACCAGATCTCACATCACCAGACGGCCCGGCCAAAGCAACAAGTCAGGGGTACAGGTCTGCTCTGCTTAGATCCTGCAACACACGCCACGGGAGTCGAGACAGATATCAACACCAACATGGACATTAGACTCTCCCCAGTGTATGTAAATCTAAGGTAAGTTGTCATTTCCCCAAGACAGAGCCATAGGACCAGCAAATACCGCCTTCATCATGACTCGTCACGCTCAGTCCTCATCCCAGTTCTGTCAGAAAAAAGTCAGTCAGCGAAACACAGACCACAAAGAGAAGAGATTAGAACGACTTAGGCACACGCACCTTGTTGGGTCCGGGGGGCTTCGGCCCGCCGGCTTGCCGGGCGACGATGATCTGGTCGACCGAGAGGATCGTCCGGACGGCCTCGGTGGCCAGCTTGATAGCCCACTGCTTGCTCACCAGCAGATCCAGAATGCCCTCGTCCTCAGCATCCAGCGTGCCAGAGTTATCCTGGTTCTAGACAACAGTTAGCGTCGCTACAGAGTCTTGAGAGACAGCTTTCAACACCAACCTCGATATCCACACCCGTAGACCAGCCGTCCTCCTTCTGGTGGGCAGCATACAGCCGGCTGAGAACCTCGGTGGCATCCAGACCGGCGCTCTCGGCCAGCGTCCGCGGCACCACTTCGAAGGCCTCGCCGTACTTCTTAATCGAGTACTGCGCCAGCCCCTGCGTCTTGTCGCCAACGGCCTGTATCCTCTCGACGAGCTCGATCTCTGTCGCGCCCGCGCCGGGGACGAGACGGGCGTCCCGGGTGATGGCCTTGATGACGTTGACGCCGTCGTCGACGGCGCGCTCAATGTCGTCCAGGTGGTTCTGGGTGGCGCCGCGCAGGACGAGCGTCGCCGTCCTCGTCGCCTCGTCCTCCTGCCTGAAGACGGTCACGCGGTCGCCGCCAATCTCGAGCGTCTCGACCACGTCGATGCTGCCCATCTCCTCGGGCATGGGCGCGCCGAGGCGGGCGAGCGGCGTGGCGCCGACGACCCTGCATACGCGGCGCAGCTCGAACTTGCTGAGGACCTTGATGGTCAGGATGCCGTAGCGGTTCAGGTAGTGCATGGCCAGCTCGCCGACGGTGGAGCCGGCGATGACGACGCGCAGGCCGACGTCGTGCAGCTCCTTGATGGCGGCCTCGAGGCGCTCCTCCTCGCCCTTGGTGAAGTCCAGCATCTCCTTGGCGTTGTGTAATAGGACGGTGCCCTTGGTCTCTGTCTGGCTAGTGTCGATGGGGCAGGTGAAGACGCCGACCTTGGCCTTCTTGGCCTTCTTGACCGAGCCGTTGGGCTCCTTGCCGAACACCATGCCCTTGACGACTCGGCTCTGGTCCAGGCTGCCGCCCATGATCTTGACGACGCGGATGTTGTCGACGTTGAAGTTTGCCGGGTTCTTGGGAAGCACCGACAGCACCGCCTCGGAGACGAGGCCGGCCAAGAAGTCCTCATTGCCGTTCTGCTTGCTGCCGATGACGGTGCGGAGGGCCTTGCTGAGCTCCTCCTGCGACCGCAGGTCCTCCACCTTGTCGATCTCGAGCTCCTCGAGGGTGTCGAGGGCGATCTTTTGTGCGCGCTCGTAGCCCGTGACGATGTCGGATGTCTTCAGTCCCATGCGCAGCAGGTCCTCGGCCTTCTTCAGCAGCTCGCCGGCGAGGACGATGACGAGGTTCGTGGCGTCGCCCATCTCGGACTCTTGCTGCTGGCTGGCCATGACGAGCAGCTTAGCGGCGGGGTGGACAACGTCGAGCTCGCGCAGGATGGTGGCGGCGTCGGAGGTGAGAATCATCTTTTGCAGGTGGTTGATGACAATCTTGTTGCGGCCGTAGGGACCCAGCGACGTCTGCACCGTCGACGAGATGGCCCGGCAGGCGTCGATGTTGCGCAGGACGGCGCCATCTTCGGAGTCGTAGCTAGAGGGTGAGAAATAGGACAGCTGGTCAGCGCTACTTTGAGTCTTTTGGGTTCATCTTCCTCCTGCCCTTGGGGTCGACAGAGATGGTTGCATGCGAGCAGAAGGGCAGAAGGACAATCTCCCTTCTCCCAGGCTGCTACCTTTGGCGGGGTACTAAGGGGAAGCGAGGTGCAGCCCGCACACCGAGTCAAGCAGCGAAGTGCCTGCAAGCAAAAACTCACGTATTGTAGCCCTGCTTGAACAAGCCGGCGTTCGGCGCGTTGGGGATATTCAACGACATGCTGGCGGTGTTCTGGCGGCGGTCCGGGTCGTGGGGTTGGGGTTGTTTCGGCGGAGGAGTGCTGCCCGTGGCGTCGCGAATCAACCTGCAATTCAGAGCTTCCCACTGCTGCCCGCTCTGCTGTGGAGGTCCATAAAAAAAGTTGGTGCTTGAATCGAATCGAAGTCAACAGAGCGGCAGCCTTGGCCCCGCACCTGCTGGAGCCTGGGATCCAATGGGATCTGGGCTCCCTTGCTCCCCTGCGAGAAGCGGGTCGCTGGATTTCAGCCTTGCCCATTGCGTGGTGCAACTGCCAGGGCATTGTGCTGTGTTGCATTCACCATCCAGGCGCGGCCAGTCGCAGCTCCCAAACCAACACCGGGCAACAAATAAAGTCAGCTTCCAGTATCCATTACCACGTTGCAATCAGTCACAACAAACGATTTCACACGCATCTGAATCTTCTCTTTTTCCAAAGTTTACACAATCACCTTCAAGTCAACACCACACTTTCTTTCACACACGCGCACACTCGAGACCATTCCCTCGATTCCCTCGATATGGCACCTGGTACGTGGAATCGATTGCCGACCGAACCTTGCAGAGGGCATCTCGAGTCGCCCTGTATTCTTCTCGGTGCCAATGGTTTTGCCGGCTGTGTCAAGACCACCACTAATTCTCCCATGTCCGTTCGCAGCCACGTCCGCGCCGCCCGCGCTGCCTCCCTCGGTCGAGGAGGCCTACCGCCGAAAGTGCATCCAGTTGAAGCAGCGAACTGGCGAGGTCGAAGACGCGAATGACGCCGCCCGGCTGCGTCTCGCTCGCCTGAAGCGCCAGGTCGAGAAGATGCGGTTGGAACGCGCGTTCCTCCTCGAGCAGCTAGCCAAGCGGACGAGCACAAACGTGGAGGATTCCGACGGCAGCCCGAGCCCCCCGCCGACAGTAAGTTCCCTGCCGGACAACTAAAACTTCCGGCCCTCCGCCAACGAGAGGTCCCTCTTCTGTGTAGACACCGATGGTTGACACCACCCTTCCGCCGTCGCAGCCAAAGGAGAAGCCGCTGCGCATCAAGCGCGGCCACCGCAAGGCCTCCGGGTTCCCCAACCTCGACGCCGCATCCTCGGCCAACGCACCCACGCCGGGCTCGACCACCTTCATCAGCCAAAACATCCTCGTCCACTCACCGAGCTCGGACGCCTTCTCGGCACAACCGGGCGACGGCGCCGGGCGAAAGACCAACGGGGTGCACAAGGGCGCGCCCAAGAAGCCCGGCACCGCATTCGACCTGTACTGCGAGGATACCAAGGCGTCGGTAAAAGACAAGCTCAACGACGGCGACGACCTCGAAGAAGAGCTTTCCACCCGCTGGAAGGACCTGCCCGACGGCGAGCGCGACGACTACCAATCTCGCGCCGACCAGCAAATGGCAGACTACGAGAAGGACAAGGTAGCCTACGACGCAGCCATCAAGGCAGCGAAAGAGAAAGCCACCGCCACCGCCGCCGCGGCCACAATCACCGCCACAAGCGACAAGGCCAACGACGACGACGACGACGAAGACAAAGCGGAATCCACCGAGCCAGAACAGCCCGCCGCAACGGCAACAACAACAGCCGGGGAAACCCAGACGCCACCACCACAGGCGGAGGAGGCGGAGCAGGAGCAGGAAGAGAAAGATAAGCAGCGGGGAGAGGACGAGGACGTCGAGATGACAAACTACGACACGGACGACCAGGAGACGCAGGGCGAGAAGCCCGAGGAGTAGCGTTGCTCGGGCTACGGTCGCGCGGCTGTCCCCCGGGTACCCCCACCGCCACCGCCGCCACCGCGCCATGGACAGGTGCGGGTACAGGTGCAGGGTCAGGGGCGGGGGTGGGGCCAGCCACAGATGGGAGTGTTACTGGGGGTTGGTCGCGGTGATGGTGTTGCTGGTGGTCCGACGGAATACGTGCAGCAGGTCCTTCCGTGGCAGGTTCGGTCTCGGCCGGGTTTCAACGGCGAGGCGGCCAACTATCGGGTGCAAGGCCCCGTTTCGTTGCAGCATGGCGAGATGCTTGCTTGGGAGGAGCCGCTGGAGGCGCTGCTGAGATATCAGCTTCATTCTTCGCACCCTCCACGGCAGTAGGCAGGATTAGGGGGTTATAGGATCCTGCTTTCATGATGGCTTTTTTGGGGGGAATGCTCCCTCTTTTATTTTCCTATCTTGGACCCTTGGTGGGTTTGTATCACTTGGAGTCGGGAGTTATAGGCGGGAGGTTAGGGGCCTTTTCTGTCTGTAATGTTAAACAAAACAGTGATGTTGGTATCTGCAATTTTTTTTATCCAAGGGTAGACTCGTCCAGAGCTGAGAATGTAGTGGGCGGTTTCGATGGGCTTTTATCAACTATCTGAACTCTTCGTGGGCCTTTTCTTTTTCTCTCCTCCGTCTTGCTGTGGCTTGGGAATGGCTTAGAGGACTGTTCAAGGGGGAATGAGAGGAGGTAAGGTAGAGAGGTAGGTATATATGTATTCGAACCTTGACATTCAGCTGTGAAGCGCCTTCTATGTTCTCCAAAGAAAGAATAGAACGAATGAACGTCTGCCGTGAGGCGCCGTCTATGTCCTCCAAAGAAAGACAAACCGATCAATGCCTGTAAGTATGTATGATTTGTACAATGCAGCACATATCAAAGTACAATTAAAAGTACACGCTTATGCCCAGCCCGCACCCTATCCTGTCTGTCCTTTGATGAAGAGGCATGCAACCTCAAAAAGAACCAACACGCAAAAATACAAAACGGCCGCCCGCCCCCCAATAGAAGAAGCAATGAAGTGGTTATCCCAAACCAAACCCTTGAGCCTGAACCTGAACCTTGACGCCGGCCTGAAATGTGAAGAAAAAGAATGAAGGGCACCGCCCCCTAATTAGCGCGGGATATATATGCTGTTGACGTGATGATGGACGCTGACGATGATATGGTGCGGTGGAATGCTGTGGTGCTGAAGGTATCTTGTCCTGCGGTTGAGAAGAGCACAAGGGGCCTTGTGGTAGTAACCGTTTTGAGTTTGAGCAAGAAAAGAAGCCGGAAGAGCGAGTATAGACAGAGGCGTGTCTCTTCAGGTTCAGTCGACGCCCACCCAGAGGTCGACGACGATATTCACCAGCGCGACGAGGATCTCGGCCGCGATGAGGATGATCACTAGATTATACCCAAGCAAGTCAACACGTCAAAGTTGACTTGATCAAAACAACTCAGGAACCTTAAACAGGTGAAGGAAGGAGCAAGGGGAAAAAAGAACAAAGAAAACGCACCAATCCACTCCAACTTCTCGCCATGCCCGTGACTCAGCTGCTCCTTGAGCACGGCCAGCAGGTCGGCAATGACGTCGAGGCGCTCCGTCAGCAGGCCGACGCGCTGGTCCATCTCGAGGTAGCTGCGGACGGCCTGGTAGACGGGCTCGAGCTGGGGCTCGACCCAGAAGAGCTCGGGGGTGTCGAGCACGGAGCCGTTGAGGTGGATGCTGATTCGCAGGATGAACAGCTCGCCGATCTGCATGTTGATCTGGGAGCGTGACAAGGCGATCTTGCCCGTCAGCGCGAGCTGCGCGGGTATGTTTTTGCATGTGTCGATGGTTGAGGCGATGAGTTCTTCGAAGAGGGAGGTCTGGTTTTTTCTTGACGTTAGTGGGCTTGTTGGATAAGAGGGGAGACGGGAGTGTCTGCTTGCCTTGACACTCTGGGCCAGGGCGTGCGAAATGGCCAGCTTGGTCATGTAGTTGTTCTTGTCGCGCAGCGTGATGAAGTCGTTGTAGATGCGCGCCTGGTACTCGCGGGTGTAGTAGAAATTGAACTTTTCCGTCTCGACGTCGTCGGGCGCCAGCTTTTCCACCTCGAACTTAGCCAGCTCCTTGAGGAAGCGCTGCTCTTGGGCGGCCGACATGCCCCATATTACCACGACGCCGTAGTCAAAGAGGAAGACCTCTGGCGTGTGCACGTGGATGTCAAAGTCGGCGATCTCGTCGGCCAGAGCGTCGTCTGCGGCCTGCTGGGACAGCAAATCGTCGGCGCTTTCGTGGGCTTCGGGGAGGTCGTCGGCGAGGCTGGAATGGGTCGATTCCGCGGTGAGATGGGGCAGATCGCCCGTTGAATGTCGCCGTTCCGGGTTGGAGTGCACCTCCAACAGTCTCTCCTGCCGGGCGCTCCCCGCGTGTTTGAAACTGTAGCTGTACGGGGTGTAGATGCACTCGTCGATCAGCTTTGGGTTCGCGCCTTTTCCTTTCCCGCGCCCCTTGAGGAAGCGCAACAGGCCGTCCATCTGGTATCTGTTTGCTGTGCAGTAGGCGGTGACGCGTGGTAGCCTGTCGCGGTCGGCCTTCCCGAGGCGGGCGGCATCGCGGCGGGCGGTTGGGTCCTTGATGCGGGTGTATTGCGAGTAGACGTCTCGGCCACTCTCCTCGTCGACGTCGGCCTCCAACTCCGGGCTTGGCAGAATCTTGAGTTTTTGGGCGTTTTTGGTGCTGCGCTGGGGCCCGATTTTGGGCAACCCGGCAGCGGTGGCGACCACTGGCAGACCGCCGCCGTGCCCGCTCGGAACGCCGCCGTGGCTGTTGCGGCGGCGGAGTTTGTTGTTCAGGGCGGACAGCATGGGCGGGGCGCCGGGGAGGCTGCCACCAGCGACAGCGGACGGACTCAGGGCCGCGCCGGGCAGGCGGTGTTGATGCGATACGCGGGCATGCTGGTAGGCGGCCTCGGGCTCGATCGTCTTGGAGACGGGGTTCGGATTGAAGGTGACGTTTCGGCGCGGCGGCCGGGCGGATTCGGTAGCAGGCGAGTCGGCGGCCGCGGCAAGGAGGGGTGTGTCTTCGGCTGCGGTATTGTTCGCCATGGCGACGGAGGGGGCTTGGTGACTGGGTCACACAGCGGACTATCCGTCGAGTGAAACCGCTGTGTCGTCTCGGCCCTTCTGTTGTGTCCCCCGCGACAGAGCTTCAAAGTGAAAGCAGTGAGCAGTGGAGGCGTCTCACAGTGCTACCGTTTCCTGCCGTAATGCCATGTGACTGTAACAACTGTCGTCTTGCAATCCTCCGTCCGCGTCTGCCGTCGGGAGGGGTGTCGGGGAGTGGTGGGAGAAAAAAAAGAAAAATAAATAAAAATTGATGTTGGGAGGAAGAGGGTGTCGGCTGGCAGGCTCCAATTGTCAAGTTCTGGCGACGCCGTTTTGCGTTTTGGGGTTCAATGGGCCGCTGATGACGTCTGGGCAGTTCTTCAAGCAAGGGCCCTTGACGGTCTTCCCAACTTGGACCCCACACATGGCGGGCCGAGACAAAATGTAGGGATCCATGCACCCAACGGGCATGGGCGCATGTTCGTTGCTGACCCCGACCAATCATGTGCTGCAGTGCGCTCAATTGACAGGGCCTAAGGAGCGGTTTCTGAATTTCTTGGCTTTGGACGGTTGCCCAACGCTCTTTTGTTTCTTCTTCGGTCGTGGTGGCATTGCCGATGTTCACCACATTGGCGTGGTATATTTTTACCCCTGGATTATGTTCATCACAACTCGACTCTGCTGGGAGCAGTAGTCAATTGGCATTAAATTGATGCATGATTTATTTGTCAGTCGTCAGTTTTCACGAATAGCCATTATCTTCTCTCTGTCTCGTTGTGTCCTGTGTGTTTCGTTCGTCACCTCAACTCACGTGCTTCTTCCCTCTCCGACTCGGCGTACAACACCATATTCGCGTCTTCGCCCCTGTCTCTCCTCTATCCGTCATTCCTCCTCACTAATCTCACCCTCCTCCACCTCATCATCATCATCCTCCTCCTCAATCGGACTCGGCAACCCCCCGACTGGCTTCCTCACCTCAACCTCCCTCTCGCTCGCGCCAAACTGTCCCTCCCCACTACCCTGACCATCTCCCCGCGCCACACCACCATTCCCAGCCCTACCACCACCACCCCTCTCCACCTCCCCCTCCACCACCATATCCCCCACATCCACCGGCCCCGTCAGCTCACTCTCAACAACCTCAACCTCAACCCGCAGAAACTCCCACCGATACCGCTTGTCCCCGGGCGGATCCCACTGGAAGTGTGCCAGCGCAGTGCAGTCCTGCGCGCCCAGGCCGTTCTGCTCAAACAACTCGGCCGCATCGGGCCGCACCGTGTGCTGGTAGTGGTAGTGGTCTTCCATCGCGCTGTTCTTGGGCCTGGCGAGGTCGAGGACGGTTGAGTACGCTGCGCGGTTGGCCAGCTGCAGCGTGGTGTAGCTGCCGTGGAGGTTGGTGGTGATGGTCAGGACTTCCAGGGGGGAGGTGTGTGGTGGGAAGGTGAGGGTTGCTGTGCTTGAGATGCTGGATGCGCGGTGGGTGCGGGGGGTGGGGGTGTTGTCGTCTTCATCTTCGTCGTCTGTTGTTTCGGTGTCTGCTTCCGTGTCTGGTTCTGTGTCTGGGTTGTCTGCTTCTTGTTCGAGTTGGACTTCCGGCCTGGGTTCTGCTTCGGGCTCGTCTGCTGGCTGGGAAGTGGAGAGTTGGGCTTGGACGTCGTCTGCGCGGCTGACTTCCTCTGGAGGATTCGCTTCACCCTCGTCACTGCCACCAATGGCATGCCCAACTTCCTCTCCCGTTCCCTCTCCAGCTCCCGTTCGGCTGCTTTCTGCATCCCCGGTTCCATCAGGCATATCATCCCCGTTTCCACCGCCGTCTCCAGCAGAAGTCTCACCATCCCCTCCAATCGCATTACCCTCTCCCACTTCTCCGCCCACCCCTCTCTCCTCAACACCCCCCTCCTCTGTCTGCTCCTCCCCCCCACAATCAAAAACAACCCACTTCCTCCCATCCCGCCTCCCCCCTCTCCTTTCCCCCCCAAAGAAAACCCTCGACCACACATCATACCGCTTCCGCCGATAAACCCCCACCGCCCCCTTATCGACACCCACAACCCTCCCCCACCCACCGCTCCTCCGCAAATCCCCGCCGCACCCAGCCACCACCCCGCCGACATCCCTCGCCTCCTCCTCCACCCAGACAAGCATCACCTCCCCGTTGTCGTAGCTGACTCTGCCCTCGTACAGCAGCGGGCCTTGCTCGGACTGTGAACCAGACCCAAACCCCGAACCAACCCCAGTCCCAGATCCAGAAGGAGAAGTAGAGAGAGAGGCAGGCTTGGAGGAAGAGGAGAGAAAACCCGCAAAAACACGCGACCCAACCATCCCCCACCCTTTGCCCACCACCCCGCCTCGCACCGCCCGCTCCACCAGCCCGGCCGCGTGGCTGTTGGCTGTTTGTGGAGAGGGGTGGTCGCTGCAGCGTCTGCGGCGGTGGTAGTTGGGGTCGTTTATATTGGTTGGTATTGTTGTGCTGTTGCTGGTGTTGGCGGTGTCGATGTTGTGGGTGGTGGTGGTGTTGTTGTTGGTGGTGTTCTCGGTGGTGGTGGTATGTGACGGTGACGGTGACGTTGGCAGAAACCGCGGGGTGCGATAGACGACGTATTGGACTACCGTCCGGTCTGGGCTGAGCGCGCGGTCGAGGGGGATTGTCTCGCGCGGGGGCCTTGGGGGTAGGTACGGATCCAGGTCTGGATCTAGATGGGACCTGTGTTGTTGTGGTGGTTGCTGTTGTTGTTTGGTGCGACGCGGAGGAGGGCGAGGAATGCTAGTCGACTGGGGGTTGAATTGTGGGTAAATGAGCGGTTGCCTGGCATGCGATGGCGGAGGACGAGGAGGGAGCAGGATTGTTTGGTCCGGCGGGATGTCAGTGCGTGGTTGGGCGACATGTTGCCGGGGCTGTTGTTGGGCCGGTGGTTTGGGCTGGAAAATGTTTCGCGACTTGGGAAGGTTGCTGACCTGACGGTTGGGTTGCTGGGGGGATCTGGTGCTGGCGCCGAGCATGCTGGGCACGACGGGCAACAGCTGCGTTGTCCGCTTCTCTGGAAGCTTTGACGAGATGGACTGGAAGAAGGCAGCGTCGTCTGCCGGGCTGGAAACGGACGGTTGACTGGAAGTCAGGGGTTTGGTCGTGGCCGTGCGTTGCGCCTTGAAGGCCGCAACTCGGCGGGTCGCTTCGACTCGGCTCCTCTCCTTGTCCGCCGCCGTTAGGGTGTAATTCTCGATGGTGTTTATGGCTCCCATGTTGGTGATATTTGTTGAGTTTGATTTGAAGTGGCCCCCATTCCCTCCCTCCCCGTAACCCAGATTCCTGTTAAAGGGGCCGCGATTCTGGTTCCCCGCATCGCGTGGTTCTGGACGTAAACCAGGGCGTACCTCTGAACGCGGCTGAGATCGCCACTGGTGTGGTAAGTTTACTTGTGGCTCTTGCCTCAGCGCCAAATGCTGGCTTTGCGTCTGACTCGGGCGAGTCTCCTGACTCTTCTCCCATTGAACTGGCTGCTGACTCTGTTCCCTTGATTGCATCTGGAACTCCTGAAAGGCCTGCTGCCGATGCCTGTCCGAGAGTTCTTCTTGGGCTCGATGGTTGATCTGAGAAGTGCTTGGGTCTACGTTCTGGAGAGACTGTTGGACATGCTGGCACAACTGCTGACGGGGTTCTGGTTGACCGCCCAATTGTTGGACATCCTGGCCCAACTGTTGACGGGGTTCTTGTTGACTACCCAACTGTTGACGGGGTTCTTGTTGACTACCCAACTGGTGACGGGGCGCTGGTTGACTACCCAACTGCCGAGGGGCTTCTGGTTGACCGCCCAATTGTTGGCGTAGTTCTTGTCGACCGCCCACCTGCTGAAGGGGTTCTTGTTGACCGTCCAACTGCTGGCCTTGTCCAAGCATCCTCTGCCTAGACTGACCTGGATGGGTGTGACTGTCCCCCTCACCTTCTCTGTGACGATGCTCGCGGTGTCTGTGTTTCGAGGATGCTTGGGACCTCCGCGAAGTCAACGAGTGCCCATCGCCCAGGTCTCTGCGAACCAAGATACTGCGAGAAGGAATCCCCGTCCCCTCTGGTGGAAGACCGTCCAATCCATGGGAACTGGCGTGCTTCGATTTGCGCCGTCTCTCGAGGCCATGCTTGTCCGACTTTCTCCTTTTCTTTTTGCGTGCTGGGGGTCCGAGAAGGTCTGGCTCGTCCGGCAGCTCAGTGAGGTCGATAACCTCGGGAGAGGCCGGTCTTTTGGGCGGGTGTTGGGGTGTGGAAATGCTTCTTTCCGCCGCACCGAACGTCGTAGTGGGCTCTGATTGCTTCGCGCCGGACGTGTTGTATCTGCCGAGAAAGTTACTCTGCGAGACACCAAAAAGGCCCTGGGAACCAAAAGCAGGAGGGTTGTTTTCCCCTCCAGGTCCAGCTCCAGGTCCAGCTCCAGGTCCAGGTCCAGGTCCAGGTCCAGCTCCAGCCGGTAACGTGTCTGGCCGAGCAGCGCCCAACAATCCACCCCCCTCAGACTGTAACTGTGGAATTGCTGAACTAACCCCTCCGAAAAGAGAAGGAGTCTGGCTCTGCCTAGCCGCAACAACCTGTCCCGCCAACCCCCCACTCTTATGCTTCCCGCCTCGCCCGCGAATCGCCGCGAAAAAATCATTATCGTCTTCACTGTCCTCGGCCTCTCCACCGCTTGGGATGACAGCCCCTATGTCTTCGGACGGAACCATCCCGGCTGTGCTTTCTGTAGAACAAGTATCAGCGGCTAGCTTTCTCACTCTCTCTGTGCGTGTCTGGCTCTCTCTGTGTGTGTTCATGTGCATGTGTGTGTGTCACTCACCACCCTGGGCATCGAACAAACTAGCAGACGCTGGGCCTGGCGCTGGAGCTTCAGCATTGCTCGCTTCAGTCATGATCATGTCTGAGATATGACGGTCAAGGCCCGACTCTTGCCGCATTGCCGAGATTGTTGCGAAAGACATTAGGTCTGTAGAGGCCGGGCCAGCCTCGTGGTTGTTGGTTGTGGCCATGAGAGCGAGGTGAGGTAATTGCGCGAGAATAACTTTTGGTATGTAAAATTAGAAGAAAACAAGGTGTAAGCAAAGGTAAGAAGAGAAACGGAAAGATTGAATCAGAAAAAAGAAAGTGTATGTAAAGGGAAGAAGAAAAACGGGAAAGATGATATTGAAACTGGGGGTAAGAAAGTAAATCGTAGCGACTAAGAAAGCCAAATGTGGAAAGATGATGATTGACTTAGAAGACAGAAGAAGGCAGGTATGAAAGCGGAAGGTATATATAATAACGAGTTGTGAGTTATCATATAACAAGAAAAAGAAAGATGCCGCAATGCGGCAGCGTATCTTAGCAGGCGATTCCTCTACTGGCCTCGAAGTGGTCGGTGGTAATTCGCGTATTGTAGTTTCGGCCCGCGGGATCAAGAAAAGTAAAAAGATATCTGGAGTAAATTGAAGAGCGTATGAAAGTTTGTAAGTTGGCTCGTAGCAGAGAACGTTGTGTTGTGTCGGCTCTGGAAGAAGGAGAGTCCAGGAAAGGGGTGAGAAGTGGGTGGGAAGGCAGCCTCGCGAGAGAGGGCAGGGTTCTCCTCAACAAACTCGAAAGACCGTGGTGGTGATCGGCTGAAGTTCTAAAATTGAAAGATGAGACGATGTTATGGCAGAGATAATGAGGGTATTCAACGATGGAGGTTCTGAATAGGCACTTGCCGAGTTGCTCACCGCAACAGAGCTCACACCCCCAAAAACAACTCCAACCTGAGCAAGTAAGCAAAAACCCATGGCATTAAACATCAGACTAGACATACACACTGCCATAAACCCATCAAGGCCCTCACTCCGGGTCCTCCGTGCGTGCGGCCGCCTTGCCCTCCTCCTCAATCTGCTTCCACCTGTCCTTGCCCTCCTCAGTCGTCGCGTCAATAATCTCCTCCTCAAGACTCAGAATCCCGGCCTAGACAAACAAAACAGATTAGTCTCGATCCCCAACCCAAGGAAGTCACAGCAAGAATGTCAGCCGCAGCAGGGATAACTCACCTCGCCCAACAATCCCACCACCTCCTCAGCCTCATCAACCTTCATCTCCCCCAACACCTTGTTAACCTCATCCAACTTCCCCGTCTCCAACGCCCTCCTCATATCAGGCGCAAACCCCTCAAAAATCTCCCTCGCCCTTCTCTCCTCCTCACCCACACCCTCACCCGCCCCCTCCCCAACCACAGGCGGCGGCACACGAATATTAATCACCGTCCCCGGCTCAACAGCATGCAGCTGGATCTGCTCGACCCCCTCGCCCTTCCCCTCGGCCTCGTCCTTGGCGCGCTGCATGACAATCTCTCTCGCGCGCGTCTTGATGCGCAGGTACGTGTCCTGCACGTCCTTGTGGAAGACCTCCTGGGCCTGGTGGTTGGGCGTGGTGATGCGCTTGAAGAAGAGGGCGACGCCGTCGCGGCCGAGCGCGCGGCAGTATTGGAGTAGCAGGGCCTGGTGCACGGCGTTGCGGGCGAAGTCGGAGCGGTTCTCGAGCTGGGCGTCGAAGGCTTGGATGAGGAGGCCGTCGGTCTCTTTTTCGGTGAGGATTTGCGGGTGTTGGGAGAGGAAGGCTAGGGAGTCGCGGTAGGCGGTGGATTTGATCTGGCCGAATTGCTGGGCGAGGGGGGAGGCTTGGACTTCTTCGTCGTTGTCTTCGTCGTCGTCATCGGTGGGTTTGGAGGAGGCCGCCGGGAGGGCGGTGGTGTTTGCGAAGCTGGGGTTGAGGAGCTCCGGTTGAGAGGAGGAGGAGGAGGTTGCCTTAGCTGCTCCCGGCGCAGGAGCCGACGAGGAAGAGGGGGTGGACTTGTTAACATAGGAGCTGTCGAAGCCCGTGTGGATGCTCTCGCTGGTGATCTTGCGCGACTCTTCGCCCTCGAGCTCGGCCAGCTTCTTCTCCAGCTCAGCTTGAAGGTCGTTGACCTTCTGGAGGTGCTCCCCAATCTCGGCGACCATGCCGTCGTAGCGCTCGTCCTGGGCCAGCTTCTTCTCGTCCAGGGCCTTGTTGACCTGGTCCAGCAGCGTCACCATCATCTTGGTGTACGAGGGCAGCGGCTCCTCGGCGTTGTGCACGGCGGCCGGGCGCGGGGGCGGCTGGTCGTCCTTGGGGTCGAGCCCGATGGCCGACTCCATGACGGCCTGGAAGGCAACCTCGCCCGGGTTCCTCGTCTTGGCGTCGGACGCATGGGCCTTGAGCGAGGCGAGGAGGGTCGAGATGCGCTTGATCAGGGAGTTGTTGATGACGCGCTCGTACTTGAGCGTCTCGATCTGGTTCCTGCGCTGCTGGCGCTCGGCGTGGATCTGGTTCTGCTTCGCGCGGATAAAGGACCGCTTGTCGACATTGGGATGGACCTCGATGTCCGAGTCATCGCTGAGCTCGAGGGCGTCCTGGAGGAATGCACAATCCAAGTCAGCTGGCGTGTGTTGTTATGGAAAGCTTCAAACGACAGCTTCCATCGAGGGGGATCAGCAGCCAAACATACCCATTTGCTGTAGTCGACAGGCATTGTGGCGTGTTGGCTCAATGCCTAGCAGTCTTTGGTGGTCTGTGGTGTGGTGGTACAGCAAGGTACTCGGGAGCAAATCAAAGCAAAGTGCAGTACTTTTTTTGTCACGACGGGACGGGACGTTGGATGTTTTGTTTGTTCTGGTCACAGCCTGATGGAGGGGCACGAGGGTGGAGGGGTCGAGGGGCGTGCTTCGAGATGGCTGTGGAACTGCGGGTGGAATCCGCTCAGCCAAAGTGGGGCAGAATGACATCGAAGCTCATGCTCAGCTCCAACAACCAACAGCTCCTTCAGCTTGTGTGTGTGAAGCAGCAACGGTCCTGATGAAACCCAAGAAATAAACTAATAAAATACCAAAAAAAAAGAGAAAAGAAACCAATAAAATGAGGTTCCAGACCTGTGCCACCAGCACTGCTACAAATAGGGAGGCAACGTTATTCCTTGCGTCACATAGGTTACATACGCTGGTAAGAAGAGGACGACAAGGTTAAGTTAAAATCACCCAAGCAAGAATCGACGCCAACTCATAAATGGATAGAACGGGTACATACAACAATGAAGCCGGTGCAGTCCAGTTCAATCCTCAAGTGGTCTGTCTGCCTGCCCGGCTCCCCGCAGAAGCAAGAGGCCCCAACACCTAACGTTACATACCTAGGCAGAGGGTATAAAATAGATATCCTCACCCCCATCCCCATCCCAACTTCAACCCCCAACCTCGAATGAACCACCCCCCCTCCCCTTCACCTTGGACCTAGATAGGTAAATTACTTCTTCTGCCCATCAACGAAATTCAGCGCGTCCTCCGTCGGCACGCAATCAATAGAACTCGTCTTGTTGCGGAACGTCACGCCGTAGCACTTGTCGGCGACAAGCACAATCTCGGGGCGGAAGGTCGTGCAGATGAACTGCGTCTTCTGCTCCTGCGAGATGCTCTGCAGCAGGCTGGCGACGGCCGTGCGGTACTGCGCGTCCAGGTTGGCGTCGACCTCGTCGAAGATGACGAAGGGGCTTGATTCGGCTGCTTGCAGGGCGAAGATCAGGCAGAGGGCGCAGAGACCTGGTGAGGGGAGAGAAAAAAGTTAGCGATGCGGGCCCTGAGTAAGAAAAGAAAGAAAGGCGGGGGGGGGGGAGAAAGGCTCACTCTTCTGCCCACCACTCAGCTGCTGAATCTTCTGCTGCTCATCCATGACCTTGGAGTTGAACGAGACGCTAATACCAACACCCGTGTAGCTCTCCACGCCAGCGGCAGGCTCCTCCTCAGACTCGTCCGCCGCGTTGCCCTTCTTGCCGCGGTCCGCCTTGCGTTGGATCACGAGCCGGCCGTGGCCCGCGGGCACCAGCTTCTCAAAGATGGTGGCGAACTCGCGCGAGACCTGCTTGAAGGTGCGCTCGATGGCCTCGTCCTTCTCCTGGTCCAGATGCTCAATGAGCGCCTCGATCGACTGCTGCGACGTGTCGAGCTCCTTGCGCCGCTTGAGTAGCTGGTCGCGCTGCGTCGTGAAGCTGTTGTACTGGTCGAACGCCTTCTTGTTGATGTGCTTGTACTTCTTGAGCGCCTCGTTGACCTTGCGCAGTCTGGACTCGATCTGGTGTTGTGTTCTTTGTCAGTGACATGGACGGTGACCCTCCAAGTTGTGAAGAAAAATATAACTCACCTGCTCCGGCTTCATCTTCTCATACTTGCCAAAGGCCTCTTCTGGCAGAATACCCAGATCCCGGATGTTCTTGGCGTACTCGGCAGCCTGGCTGACGAGCCGGGCCCTCGTCTGGATGTTCTTCTCCATCCTCTTCTGGTGATGGTCGATCCGCTTTTGCAGCTCCTGAAGGTCCTGCTCTTTCTGGGCCCTCTGCGCCTCGAGCTTGGCGAGCTCGCCGCCCAACTTCTCGCCTCTCTGCTCGTTCTCCTGCAGCTGCTGTTCCACCTCGGCCATGGCCCGCTGCGCCTTCTTGAGCTCCCGCTGGGCGTCCTTGAAGCTCTCGCTGCCGCCCGTCGTCGAGTTTTCGAAGGCCTGGCTTCGTAGCTGGTCTTCTTGTGGCCGAAGATGGCTCTGAAGCTCCGTCTCGAGAAGCTTCTTGCGACCTTCCAGCTCGAACCGCTTCTTGCTGACTTCCTTGAGGTCCCGCTGCAGCCGGTGCACTTCGGCGCTGAACGCCTCCAGCTGGGCCTCCTCGCTGGCCGACAGCGCCTTCTTGAAGTCCTGCGAGATCTCAGCCTGGTAGGTCGAGATGGAGTCGTCCAGGTCCTTGAGGTTCTTCTCGACCTGAGCATGCCGCTCGACAGCCGCCTCGAGGTGCGCCCGCTCGCGCTCCAGTTGTGCGTTCTTGGTCCGCAGCTCCGTCTTGAGCGGCTCGAAGCCCATCTCGAACTGCCGCATTTGCTGCTCGAGCTTGTGCTCCTCGCCGCTGGCGCCCGTCACCTTCTGATCGATGACCTCGATTTCCTTCCGGATCTTGTCGAGGTCCGCCAGCTGCTGCTCGTACAGGTCGCGCATGTTGCTGACTCGTTGGACGGCATCGAGACGCGACCGCCTGGCATCAACATAGCCGCCAGTCATGGCACCTCGCTTGTTCGTCGTGTCGCCTTCTGGCGTGATGGCGTCCAGGCCGTGCGACCGCGCGTACTGGGAAGCAACCGACAGGTTAGGGCAGACGATCGTGCGACCAAAGACCTGCTGGAATGCCTTGTCGTACTCTGGGTCGTACTGAAGCTTGCTGATGAGTGGCTGCGCGTCGGATGCCCTCGGCATCTTGACCTGTCTTGGCCGTAATTGCTCGAGCGGCATGAATGTCAGCCGTCCACCGTACGTCTTAAAGAGGTGGTCGGAGAGCATCGTTGCCGTCTTGTCGTTGTCGACAACATAGTGGAAGAGGCTGTTTCCGGCCACCTGCTCGACCGGCAACTTGTACGCCTCGACTGGCACGCTCATCAGCTCCGCCAACGTCCCGTAGGCACCGGGAATATCCCGCTCCCGCTTCAACCGCCTGATTGACGCGAGACCCTTGGCCGTTGCCGAGTCCATGGCATGCGAGAGCGAGGATTCGGCTTGATCCCTCTCGCCCCGGGTGTTGGAGAGCAGCGAGCCGAGCTTGTCCTCCTCGCGCCGGAGCCGTTTCCGCTCCTCATGAAGCTGCTCCCGGGCCTCCTGAGCCTTGGTCAGCTTTTCTGCGAGCGTGACTCGGTTCCCGCCGTAGCCCTCTATATTCTGGCGAATGTCGCGGACGGCCTTTTCCAACTGCGCGATGGACGCCTCGACCGACTTGACCTGCTCCTGCGCATCCATCGCGTTGGCCTTTTGCACGCCGAGAGACGTCGTGGCGTCGTCGATCTCTTGCTTGAGGTAGGCATCACGCTCCGCCTTGGTCTTGAACTGAGAGCTGCGCGTCTGCTTGGTGAGCAGACGGTTCTTCCCGGCCACCGCCTCGTCCCGCTGCTGCCTGATCTGCGCTTCTTCGGCCTTCCACTTCTCGTACGCGGGCGTGATCTCGGAGACCTCGGACTCGGCGGTCTGGATTTTCTGCCGGACATCCTGCAGCTCTGCCTCTTGTCGCTGCTGTGCTTGTTCCCGTGCGTGTCGAGTCTCGTCCAGGTGCTTCGCTTTGAGTTCTGCCTTGGCGCGCGCTCGAGCGGCGTCTTTGCGGTCTTCGTCCTGTTGCCGGCGTTCCATGGCGAGCAATTCCAGGGTCTGCTTCAGCTCGTGGGACTTTTGCTCCAATACGCCAAGCTCCTTCTCCGTCTTCTGGAGCAGCGTGCGGTCCTTGGTCGAGGCGCCGGCGCCTCCTTGCCTCGCTTCCTCCAACTGTTCCAGGGTCTCGGCATTAGTCGCCTGGAGACGATGCCAGTGCGCGTACTCGAGACACCTGCGCTCCCTGTCCTTGTCCTGGAAGTCACGCAGCTCGTCCTTCTCTTCCTCCAACTCGCTCAGGCGTTCCTTGATGTATACCAGGGTCTCGTCGATCTTCTCGCGCTTGCTGTTGGTTTCGGCCATGATCTTGAGCGACTGTATCCTGCGGTCGTCGTAGGTGTTGGTGCCCGCGATCTCCTTCAGCAGGTTCAGCCTCTCTGACTCCTTCATGTTGGTTATCGCGGCGATGCGGCCCTGCGGGACAATGTAGAAGGGGTTTTCCTTGGCGAAACCCGCCGTCTCGAGGATCTTGAGGACATCGGCGCGAGTCTGGACCTTCCTGTCGACCGAGTATTCGTCCTTCTTGAGCCCGATTGTCCGGCGGATCACAACCTCGTCGCCAGGCTCGCTGAAGCGCTTGTCGGTGTTGTCGAAGATGATCTCGACGTAGGCGGACATGACGGCAGACCCGGACCCTTCGTGGAGCAGGGCCTGCCGCTCCTCACGGCTCATGTTGGTGTAGGCATCGCTGAGGACGAACCGAATGGCGGCGAAGAAGTTGCTCTTGCCGGACCCGTTGCGGCCAACGATGACATTAGTCCCCGGCGAGAAGGGCTCTATCACTGTCTGGTCCTTGTAGCTGTATGGGCAGGGTTGTCAGTGTGTGTGTGTGCGTGCGCGACAATCCGCAGTCTCGTCCGCGGGGAGGGAAAGGGGGGGGAGGGCGCGTTTGGTGGGTCGTGGGTCCCCGCGCACCTTTTGAAGCCCTGGATGATGATTTGTTTGATGTGCATTGTTGCGCCGGTGCTGTCGACTCGACAGCCGAGTCGGAAAGTTGGAAAGAAAAATATCTGCGACTAGTGGTATGGGTCTGGTACACGCATCAATGTCAAAATCGGGTGTTGAAATGGGCGGCTGCGGCCTTCTGCATCATTCAACCGTCGTCGAGGCGACAAAATCGCGGCTTGTCGGTTTGTCGATTTGCCAGGGGACCTTCCACAACGCGTCTCGTCGCGCCATCAGATCAAGGCCCGCAGCGAAATCGACGCTGGGGCCACTTGGCGTGTCACGTGACTGAATCTAATCTCGATCTGTCGATTCCATCATTTCATTCCACACTGTGTACAAGTACAAATTGGCCCAGCAGAATTCCAAAAACCTCAGTTCCCCAAGGGAAGCCCTGAATATAGGACCGGGAAGCTTGAAGAGGGAGTTGAATGTGAAGTAGGATCATCAGTGGGCAAGTACAGATGTATGGGAAGAGACCAGGCGGGAAATGATCGATGCAAAAGAAGAGGATGATGCGGTTCTTACAGTTGTGTTCACTGTGGTACTGTACCAAGAGAGATTCGTCGTCAAATTAACCACCGAGCCGGTCTCATTGCACCGACACGAGGCCCTTGCACCTCTACTCCGTAGAGTACCTCCCTAAAATGTATTCCGGAATCTGGTTCTTTTGTAGCCTCCCCGACGATTAATAAGGTAGTAAGTGTCAGATGGTGCCTTTGTGCTTCTATCGCAATCCATAGGTGTTGGGTAAAGTCTGAGATGGACTGCGGAAGAGGTTCCTTTGTGATGGTTGGTTAGCGCAAAGTCAGCAACAAGGTCACAGCCAGTTAACAGCTCCTCATGCATCAAAATAACCGCTCCTTCATCTCGAGTTGTCACCTCGTTCGATGATATTCAGTCCAAACAGCCGCTGCCCCGCCTTGCTGTGCAGGTGAGGTCCCTCAGGTACGGGATCGCACGTGCCGCTGGACCGGGGGCATCGTCATGGACTCCATCTGGTTCTCGTGGAGTCGCTGCATTTTGATGTGCAATTCCCAGGCCCTGGCTCCGACGCGTGCAGGAGGCGTTGATGGGGATCTGCGGCCGCCCGTGTTCCTGCAGGCGTGCTGAGAAGGCACGAAGGGTAACATTGAAGTACCTTACCTCTGACCTGCCTTGGTGAATGACCTTGGCTAACGTAAGTTCCATCGCCATGCGGTTGCACACCACACCAAGCAACACGGGAAACAGAAAGTCACGAACGTCCGCGCGGATCAATATTCAATACTGTGTAGCATGTGGTGTGGGCGTGCCTGGTTGTCTGAACTTGTTGTGCTCTCTTTTTTCCGTCCTGATGCAGCCTGGCACTCTGATCCCATCCCAGCCCGCTCGCCAACTGCAGCCTTCCTCCAGGCATGGACAGAGTTGGACACGTTCCAGGTTGGCGGGGCTTTGGGACCCCGGAATGCCACGGGCTGCAATATGCCAGGAATGAATGACGCTCTGATGGATTTCGACAAGGTTGGGAAAAAGACAGAGCGAGAGCAAAAGAAGAAAAAAACCACCCAGCTTCCAACCCTCATCGGCCGGTCTGTTTTTGTTTTTGGGATGCAGGACTGCGGATGGACTCCATACGGCCCAGAGGCAGGTGATTGTGAATGGCGGGGATGAGGTGTGTGGTGGGTGTTGCCTCAGGTCTTGACGCGCTTTCCGTGTCTTTTTGTTCGCTTGATAAATTTTGGGCTGGGGAAGGGGGCACGGGACTTGGGGCGGCGGCGCATGGACAGGGATGTCAGAATGGCGCTAAAATGCGCAAGGCCCCGGGAGGAGCGTTGGGAACAGGCCGCTGTCTATAAAAAACCATTATTCTTTATAGACAGGTGCCTGCCCTCCACCCGATGGAATCTCCCACTGCGCTCGCTCGCCTGCACGCACCACCAACCCATCGGATCCCACCACCCCGCCTCCCAGTCGAGCCCAGCCCACCACACAGCACAGCACAGGCCGGTCACACCCGACCTTCCACTGCTTCTGGCTGTCAGACTGATCCAGGCATTCACCTTGAAATCGAGACGACCCACCTTTTCTTCACCGTACGTAATCCATCTTTTGGAGTCTTGTATTCCGTACCTGCATTTCTCTCACCCATTTCCCACCACCAAAGTTGCGATGAATTAGAAAAATCGCAATCAACTTTGCACAGCCGTCTGGAATATTCAGCTAAACATAAAGAAGGCAACAGTGAGACGGTCAATAGTTTTTTTGCGACCACCCGACCAACAAATCAGAGAGTTTGCTGCGACTCTTGCGTTTGGGCCAGGTACAGGTATGTTAGGTTTCCACTTAAGCTTTGCAGCAATGAAACGACCCTGCAGTTGGCAACAGCTGGAGCCCTGCCTCTTCCATCCTCTTACACAGAAGCGCTCATGCCGTTTTTGGCAGTCTGTTTTCCATCTCATTCACTCCTATTTCGTCGAGATTTTATTTTTCGGACGCTTGTTGGTTCGGACGAAACGGGAACAAGGCTAACGGGATGCAGTGCCATGGTCTTCACTGCCTAGATACCATCACGAGATTCGTTGTTGTTGACATGAAACAAGAATGGCGTCTCGGTGAGTAACGGTCCTGGCGATCTTCCTCCCTCAGATGAGGTACCGTGATGTTCCAAAGTGCTAACCTTTGTTTGACACCAGGCTTGACCGACTCGTTACGTGAGTTTTCGCCCTGGATCATACCTTGGCTCGATATCGGCGTTGATACTAACCATGGCATCAGAATCCTCGAAACCGGCAGCACCCGATTGATACGGGATACCGCTGTCAACCAGCTCGCCGACTGGCAAAAACAGCATCCCGATGAGCTGTTCAACCTGCTGACGAGGGTCGTCCCCTATCTCCGGCACAAGGAGTGGGAGACCAGAAGCACCGCTGCCAAGGCGATAGGCAAGATTGTCGAGAATGCGCCGCTTTATGACCCTAATCTGGACGATGCCTTCCCTTCGGAGGACCCCCTCGGCGAGAACGGGTTGGTCAAGAAGGAAGAGCACAAAGACAGCATCCTAGACGAGGAGGAACACTTTGACCTTGACACCCTGGACATCGCGTCCATCCTGAGGTATGGACGGCCGCTGCTCCGCGGTGGCACGGTAGACCTCGCCCTCGCCGCGCTAGATCCGCAGAAGCGGCTGGCCCACCAGAAAAGGACGCTAAATGGGAGGCTTGGGCTTCTTGGTCGCGTGTTCGAGGATGAAGAGATGCCCGTCATCCCAGAACACTCCATTAGCCCTGGGACACCGCACGACGGTGCCGGCACAAACGGTTTCGGAGGGCACGACAGCATGGCCAGCGAGGGTCATAGCCAGAACCACGACGAGGGTAAGCTTAGCACACGCCAGCTCAACGTGCTGAAGAGGAAACGGAAGCGGGAGGCCCAGAAGGCGGCTCAGGGGAAGAGCGGCTTTGGTGACCTGTCCCTCCGCCGGTCCGGCACCACGGGGTCCGAGGGCTTCCCTGATGATACCCCCATGCCCGATGCCGATTCCAAGAAGAACGGCAAGGTTTCCGACTACTTTAGCCTCGACAGGCCGACCGACGTGGACGAAGATACCAAGGTGGTGTCCGAGTTCAAAGGACCCGTCCTCCCGATTAAATCCGAGCTCGAGGTCGACGAGACCACCGAGGGCGTGGAATGGCCATATGAGCGTCTCTGCGACTTTCTCAAGATGGACTTGTTTGACCCCCAGTGGGAAACACGCCACGGCGCCGCCATGGGTCTGAGGGAGATCATCCGGGTCCACGGGGCAGGTGCCGGGCGGCGGAGGGACAAGTCGCGCAAGGAAAATGACAACCTCAGCCGACAATGGCTGGACGACCTGGCCGGTCGTCTCTGCTGCGTCCTCATGCTCGACAAGTTCACAGACTACAGTTCCGACACGTCCGTTGCGCCCATCAGGGAGACGGTTGGCCAGACACTCGGATCCGTCCTCCGCCACGTTCCCGCGCAGTCTGTCTATGCTATCTACCGGTTGCTCTACCGGATGGTGATGCAGGAGGACCTGCAACTCGAGCAGAACGTCTGGGCCGTCTGCCACGGAGGCATGGTGGGTCTGCGCTATGTCGTTGCTGTTCGTAAGGACCTCCTGCTCCAAGACGGAGACATGATCGACGGCGTCATCCGCTCCGTCATGAAGGGTCTCGGCGACATTGACGACGATGTGCGCTCGGTCAGCGCGGCAACCTTGATCCCGATGGCCAAGGAGTTTGTCACAATGCGCCGAGGAGCATTGGACGGCCTGATCAACATCGTCTGGGAAAGCCTTTCCAACCTGGGAGATGACCTGAGTGCCTCGACTGGCAAGATCATGGACCTGCTTGCCACGCTTTGCAGCTTCCCCGAAGTCTTGGAAACCATGAAGCTCTCGGCTGCACAGGACGAGGAGAGGTCCTTCACTCTGCTTGTTCCCCGACTTTACCCCTTCCTCCGGCATACCATCACCTCCGTGCGTCTCGCGGTATTGAAGGCGCTGATGACTTTCGCCAATCTCGGTGGCGAGACGGCACAAGGCTGGCTCAACGGGCGGATCTTGCGCCTCGTCTTCCAGAACATCCTGGTTGAACGAGACGGAGACACCCTCGCCATGTCCCAAGACCTCTGGGCTGCGCTCGTGTGGAATCTTGCCAAGGACCCGCCGGTCCTTGCCGACGAGTTCGAGGCCCATGTCGATCCGCTGATGCAGCTGGCCCTCCACCCCATCGGCGTGCTGCGACACCCCATCCCCATGAATGCCAGCCTTTTCCAGAAGCCCTCTGGCGGGACATACTCTCTGTCCGGCGTTGCCCCCGTCGTCAGCAGGCGGTCATCGCCGCCCGAGGGAGAGCGAGCCACCAAGCGGCGCAGAAAGTCGACAAAGGTGGACGACGTACCTGCTGCCACCCATGGCCACGACGTTGATGGCCACATGATGCAAGGCGATGTTGAGTTGGTGGGCATGGACGTCTTGATCCGCTCACGCGTGTCGGCGGCCAAGGCCATGGGCCTGATCATGTCCCTGCTCCCAGCCTCCCATCTCGCGTCGTACGACCGAAACGTCCTGCAAGGCGTCACTTCTCCGTTCGCGTCGACGCAGCTTTCCGCCATCATGATTGTCGACGAATATGCCAAGAACTGCCAGGCGGCTGATATCGCCGCACGGTTTGTAGAACCCTTGCAACAGATCATCGATCAGCCCCGTCCCTCGCATTATCGGGACCTGGTGAGCTTCGTGCAGCGCGTGCGCTCGCAGTCGCAGCAGCTCATTAACCTCTTCCGCGACCACGGGAAGGTGGCCCATCACAAACTGCCCGTCCTTGCCGTCGTTGTCCAGGGCGAGCCAGAGGCCGGTCCAGGGGCCTTCTCTGTCGCCAACGCAGAGAAGGTGGTCAACGACGACTTCGACAAGCTCAAGAAGGCCATGGCGCCCGGTCAGCGGTTGATCGCCCTTCCGCAGCTCAACGAGGCTCGCGACGCGACGGTTTCCGTGATCCAGGAGGCAAAAACCGCCAAGGACGCCCGGGATGCGCGCATCCGGGCTGCTGCTGCGTGTGCGTTGGTCGCCATGAAGGCTCTCCCCAAGAAACCGAGCCCTCTCATCAAGGCCATTATGGACAGCATCAAGACGGAGGAGAACCAGGAACTGCAGGGCCGGTCGGCTGCGACCATCGCGCGCCTCGTGCAGCTGTTCACCGAGTCCGGCCGCCGAGGTCCAGCCGACAAGGTGGTCGCGAACCTGGTCAAGTTCTCTTGCGTCGAGGTCGCCGAGACTCCAGAGTTTCCCAATCATGCCCTCAAAACCAACGTCATCCTCTCGATGCAGAAGGAGGAGGACCGCGTCGACCACCCGGATGCGGCCAAGTTTGCACGCGAAGCAAGGGCGGCCCGTATAACGCGCCGCGGCGCCAAGGAGGCCCTGGAAATTCTGTCCCGGACGTTTGGGGCTGATCTCCTGGAGCGTGTCTCGAGCCTGCAGACATTTATGGAGGAGCCCCTGGTGAAGGCCTTCTCGGGCGACCTGCCGGCCGAGGCCAGGGACCCGGAGAATACGTTTGGCCAGGAGATTGTCGACGCCATGTCGGTGATCCGGACCATGACGCCGACGCTGCACCCCGCGCTCCATCCTTTTGTGATGCGCCAGGTGCCGTTGGTGATCAAGGCGCTGCGCTCCGACTTGTCCGTCTTCCGCTACATGGCAGCGAAGTGCATGGCGACGATATGCAGCGTCATTACTGTCGAGGGCATGACTGCACTGGTGGAAAAGGTGTTGCCGTCTATCACCAACCCTGTCGATCTCAGCTTCCGTCAGGGCGCCATCGAGGCCATTTATCACCTCATTGCCGTAATGGGCGACGCGATCCTGCCCTACGTCATCTTCCTGATCGTGCCGGTGCTGGGTCGGATGAGCGATTCCGATAACGAGATTCGACTGATTGCCACCACGTCCTTCGCAACCCTCGTCAAGCTGGTCCCGCTGGAGGCGGGCATCCCTGATCCTCCGGGGCTCTCGGAAGAGCTCCTGCGGGGTCGCGACCGCGAGCGCACATTCATCGCTCAGCTGTTGGATCCCAAGAAGGTCGAGCCTTTCCAGATCCCCGTTGCCATCAAGGCCGAGCTGCGCTCCTATCAGCAAGAAGGTGTCAACTGGCTCAACTTCCTCAACAAGTATCACCTGCACGGCATCCTCTGCGACGACATGGGTCTCGGCAAGACTCTCCAGACTATCTGCATCGTGGCAAGCGACCATCACCAGCGCGCGGAAGAATTTGCCAAGACTGGTGCGCCCGACGTCCGGAGGCTCCCCTCTCTGATCGTCTGCCCTCCCACGCTCTCGGGGCATTGGCAGCAAGAGATCAAGGCGTACGCGCCGTTCCTCAGCGTCACGACGTACGTCGGCCCTCCCGCCGAGCGGAAGGCCATGAAGGACGGTCTGGACAAGACGGATATCGTCATCACCTCGTACGATGTCTGCCGCAACGACGTCGAGGTCCTCGAGAAGTACAACTGGAACTACGTGGTCCTCGACGAAGGCCACTTGATCAAGAACCCCAAGGCCAAGATCACCATGGCCGTCAAGCGGCTGGCCAGCAACCACCGGCTCATCCTGACGGGCACGCCGATTCAGAACAACGTCTTGGAGCTCTGGTCTCTGTTTGACTTTTTGATGCCGGGCTTCTTGGGCGCCGAGAAGGTCTTCCTCGACCGGTTTGCCAAGCCCATCGCGAACAGCCGGTACAGCAAGGCGTCGTCCAAGGAGCAGGAGGCCGGCGCGCTGGCCATCGAGGCACTGCACAAACAGGTGCTGCCCTTCCTCCTGCGGCGTCTCAAAGAGGAAGTGCTCAACGACCTGCCGCCTAAGATCCTCCAAAACTACTACTGCGACCTCAGCGATCTGCAGATCAAGCTCTTTGAGGACTTCACCAAGCGCGAAGGGAAGAAGCTCTCGGAGCAGGCCGGCAAGGAAGACAAGGAAGCCAAGCAGCACATCTTCCAGGCGCTGCAGTACATGCGCAAGCTCTGCAACTCGCCGGCGCTCGTCATGAAGCCGGGCCACCGGTCGTACGACGACACGCAAAAGTTCCTGGCCAGGCAGGACACCAGCCTCGAGGACCCGGCGCACGCGCCCAAGCTGACGGCGCTGCGCGACCTGCTCGTGGACTGCGGCATTGGCGTCGAGGGCCAGGACTCGTCGGACCCGCTGTACACGCCCATCAAGCCGCACCGCGCGCTTGTCTTCTGCCAAATGAAGGAGATGCTCGACATGGTGCAGAACACGGTTCTCAAGAGCATGCTCCCCTCGGTACAATACCTACGGCTGGACGGGTCGGTCGAGGCGAACCGGCGGCAAGACATCGTCAACAAGTTCAACAGCGACCCGTCGTACGACGTGCTCCTCCTCACAACCAGCGTGGGCGGTCTTGGACTCAACCTGACGGGCGCCGACACGGTCATCTTTGTCGAGCACGACTGGAACCCGCAGAAGGACCTGCAGGCCATGGACCGCGCCCACCGCATCGGCCAGAAAAAGGTCGTCAACGTCTACCGCCTCATCACGCGCGGCACCCTCGAGGAGAAGATCCTCAGCCTGCAGCGCTTCAAGATCGACGTCGCCAGCACCGTCGTCAACCAGCAGAACGCCGGCTTGGCGACTATGGACACGGACCAGATTCTGGATCTGTTCAACCTCGGCGAGTCCGCGCCGGGCCTCAGCGCTGATAGTGGTGGCGGTAACAACAAGGGCAAAGAAAATGTCGACGGCCGCGAGGAGGACATGGTCGATGTCGAGACGGGCGACGTCCGCCAGCCGGGCAAGAAGGCTGCCTGGCTGGAGGGGCTGGGCGAGCTGTGGGATAATACGCAGTATGAGGAGAGCTTTGATCTGGATGGTTTCTTGAAGACCATGCAGTGAGAGTGGAGGAGGGGTTGTTTGACATCGCACATGGCCAGTTTTATTATTAGCCTTTTTTGTTTTTTTGTCCTGCGTCTGTTTTTGTTTTTCATTACCCTGGGCGAGGCGACAGGATATCGGGTGGGTTAGCGATGTGATCGATCTGGCTGGCGCACGGGGGCAAGGGAAACTGGAGCTGGAACTGGCGGGGCGTTTAAGTGAGGCACGGGCCAAGAAAAAAAAGATTAGGGACGGGTTTACGGCTGGTTGGACTGGTGGGCGGTTGGTTGGTTGGATTGTATGAGTGTATCTGTATGTACGGAGAACGGAGCATGCGATGCGATACTGTTGTGTACTTGTATGTCAGGTCTATTCTTGCGAGTGAAGTGAGGGCTGAGAGGTGGTGGAGGTTATCAATCGATGAGTTACCCCTGAACAACGTTGCTACAGGATCTATTCCGTATACCTGACTGTACACTGCCTGGGATGTCAAATCATATCAACCAGCGTTATTATTGTTATTTTTATTCTTATTAGCCCTCACGTTGATCTTGATGCCCCTTCTATCCCGACGCCGCGACGGCCCGGGCAGTGCAGCTCAGGGCATGACGTGTTGCTCCGGGGTGGAAGTTACGGGTCAGGGGCGCGGGCCGGGAGATGACGTCAACCAAACAAGCAAGCAAACATGCAGCCCGATCTAGTGCATCAAGGCAGGGTTCCTTCGTTCTTGAAAGGGAACATGTGGTTTTTATTTTAAATACTGGAACCTGCAGATCGAACTGTTGATATTACGGCCGATAATATTATAGCAATTCTTGAGGATATATCTTCACATGAGTACGCAATTTACAGGCTACATACACTCACTGCCAGTCCTGCCCCTGCTCAGGCTCACCAACGACGGCTCTCAGGGGTCATCACCAAACAACCGCAGGCATCTTGAATTCTGAAAACTAAAATCGTCCCCCCAAAAACATACCAGAAAAAAAGGAAAAAAAAGAGGAAGAAGGGTGGAAGAGAGAAAAAAGAAAAGAAAAGAAAAGAAAATGTCCCACCACACCCCCTTCAAATCCCTCTCCCCGCTGTCCTGGTCGAGCGACATCGCCCCCCTCGACCCGGCCTCCCTCAGCGAGCTCATCACCTCGACGCTCTCCAACGCCCAACTCCTCATCGACTCGATCCCGACGCCCACAACAACAACAGCAACCCACTCAACCGTCGGCCGCGCCCGTTCACAGACCGACTCAGCCGTACGTCCGCGTCAGACTCTCGCTCCTCTCAACCTCCATTCCGCCCACGATGGCCGTAGCGATGGCGATGGCACCGAAAACGAGGAAAAGCAAAGAGAAAGGCAAACCCTGCTCAAAAAACTAACCAGCGAATGGAAAGACCTCAAGATCTCCCCCAGCCCAAGCTCCAACCCGCACGGCATCGCCATGTACAAGATGAGCGCCAAGGACGGCAAGGGGGCGTGGTTTGCTAGGCGGAGTTTGCATCCTCTTTCTTCCTCTTCTTCTTCGGGGTCCGCTTCTTCTGCTTTGGGGGAAAGGGGGGTTGTTGGGGAGATGAGTTTTGAGAAGTGGGAGCTGGCGTTGAGAAGGGAGATGGGGGAGACGTTGGCGAGGGTTGCTAGGGAGGAGGGTAAGGAGCCTGGGACGGGGAATGTGAGAGGAATTGGGGCGGAGAGGTGGCTTGGTGGGAGGGAGGGGGGTGTGGGGGGGAGGGTGGATTGTGAGTTGTCTTTTCTTTCTTGCTTTTTTTTTTTTTTTCGTTTTACTCGTATCGTTTTTGATATTATTGAGAGGGAGGACTGGGCTGACCCCATGTTGCTAGTGTATCACGTCTCGGCGCGGTTTCCCGGGCCGACGACACCACGGGACTTTGTCACGTTGATGATGATGCCAGAGGAGGACAATGAGACAAGTCAGGGCGGGGGAAAGACGCGGCGGCCGCGCCAGTTCATGCTCGTGTCGAGACCGTGTGAGCATCCCGACTGCCCACCTCGGACAGGCTTCATACGCGGCACGTATGAGTCGGTCGAGCTTATCCGCGAGGTTCCCGTGGGGAAACCGCTGCGGCGGGTGCGCTCGTCGATCGATCTGAGCAGGGACGAGCTGAAGGCGGCGTCGACCGGAGAGCACCTCAGCAGGGAGGCCGTCTTGCGGGCTGCTAAGAGAGCCGTGGGCGACGAGATTGAGTCGGAGGGCGAGGGCAGGGCCGCATCGTTTCGGCGGAGCAACGACGGCGACGGGGGCGACACGGAGATGGCGCTTGAGTGGTTGATGGTAACTCGCAGTGACCCGGGTGGCAGCGTGCCGAGGTTCATGGTCGAGAAGGGCACGCCGGGCGGCATCATCAACGACGCTGGGAGGTTCCTCAAGTGGCTTTCCTCGCAGAGCATCGAGGATCTCAGGAAGCCACAGACACACCACGAGAGCGGTGCAGACCAGCAAGAGACAAAGCCCACCGGGGAGTCGCCGGCTGAAGAGCAGTCAGGGGCAGTGCCAGTGACGACTTCAGTCCAGGACCAGCTCGCAAAGGAAGACTCGCAGGTTTACGAAGAAGAACCATCACCGGCCAGCAACAGCGGTATCTACGGCCTGCTGACCAGTGCCCTAGGCGCTGCAACCTCGGCTGTCGCCAGTCGAGTGGCGGCCTTTGCCCCTGCGACCATCACAGCCACCGACTCTGATTTCAGCGATGAGGACAGCGACGACTCCGAAATCAGCTTCACCTCGGCCGACGACGGCACCGCTTCTCATCCGGCCACCCCTCTCGCCACGACTGACAACAACACCATCGAGGCCGTTTTAGCAAGAGACGACGCTTCCACCCGCTCGGCACGCTCAACCTTGTCCGAAACAACCACCTCCCAGCCCCTCTCTCGCGAACCCACCCCGTCCATTTCGCAAGCGCAGGCCCAACATGAGAAGGAGCTCAACAAGCTCCAGCAGCGGATGCGCAAGGCCCAAGAGAAACTTGAGCGCGCCCAGGCCCGCCGCCGCGCAAAACGCAACAACAACAACAGCAACGGCGACAACCCCCCCACCACGGACTCGGACACGGCCACCAAAGACAACGACAGCAACAAGGAAAAAGAAAAAGACGACCAAGCACTGGCCAAGCTGCGCGAGAAGCACGCGCGCGACGTGGCCCGGCAGGAAGAAAAGTACCGGCGCGAGTTGCAGCGGCTGGCCGACAAGCGGGCGGCCGAGGAGCGCAAGGCGGCGGCGCGGCGGCGCAAGGCGGCCGAGCGCGAGGAGCGGTCCGACCTGGCCATGGAGCTCGAGCGCGTCAAGGCCGAGCGCGACGTCGCCCGCAAGGAGGTCGAGATGCTGCGCGAGAGGGTCGGCGAGCTGCAGGGCCAGAACACGCTGCTCGTTGCCCGGCTGGGGAGGGAGGGTGTTGATGTTGCTGAGGTGGTGGCTGTGAAATAGGGGGTGTAAACTATGAAGGAGGGATGTGATTTGTTTTTCTTGGGATGATCTCTGAGCCTGATCTTTCTTCATACACCACTAATAGGTAGCCTCAAACACTGTTGTGTTGACTTACCCCTATTCCCCTGAATCCATCCTCCCCACCACCGTCACATCACCCCCTTGATAACCCAAAACAAAAAGCGAATGGCAACAAAAAAACACCAAAAGAACAACTCCAACTCCCTCTCTACATCTTCTTGGTAATGGACGAGCTGGGAATCGAACCCAGGACCTTTCGCATACGTGGAAGCATGCTAAGCGAACGCTCTACCAACTGAGCCACACGCCCCCACTGTGGAGAGAAGAGTGGATGAGGTTGGAGTTCGGGCCTCGGGATGGAGACTTTTGTTGTTCCTTTTCCTGGCTTCGCTCTGATACTGGGGTTTGACTTCCGTAGAGGATGTGACAGGAGAGGCAACAATATTGGTTGACATTGCCCTACGCTGAGCTCCGATACCCCTTACAAAGGACACAGAGCCTCTTTTCTCACTTGCTGCTTGTGAGTTCCATCTCCTGGCCTGTCCAATATCAGACACCTTGTTATGGCACACCCCCGGTCTCGAGACCGCCCTTGTCTCTTTAAAATCATGCCCTCTTCAAACAGTGCCGTCATCTTGTATTTCTCTGCCCTGTAAACAATAAGCAGTTAAATAACCCTTCATCTCGTCTAACAACAGCTTCCCAACCCATATTATACCTTGCTGCTCACGCCGCACAGCACACAGCCCTCCTCAGCTTACAAAAAGAAAAAGGCGTGCCGAAACCGAGCAAAGACAATCCCCCAACAATACTCTAACCCGTGATGCAGTCTCACCTCGTTCCTCCCTCGAACCGACCAATTATCCAACCCTGTCTCCTGGATGCTGACAAAAGCAAACCCCAGCATCCAAGTCAACGTCAAGTACTCCGACTACCCACCTCACTTCCTCGACGCGCGATGCCCTCCCCCATCCTTCTTCCCAGTCGAAGAACTACCATTCACCACCAGCGGCCGCTCCTTCTTTCCCGACCGTCCGCCACCATCACCGCCACCGCTCCCGTCCACCACCGCCGGCGGCGCCGCAGCCCGCTCCTTTCCCTTCTTTGCCGACGATGGTCCCTGCAATGACACCGGCACCGGCATCCCACTACCATTAACAATCACCGGCGGCTCCTCCCTCATCATCATCATCATCCTCTTCCCCCCGCCGCCAACAACAGCGGCCGGCGACCCCGACCCAGACCCCGACCCGGCCCCAATCTCCAACCCCTGAAACTGCTCTTGCATTTCAGCAGCAGCACCCACCACGCCCACCGCCCCAACCCCAGCGGCAGTAACAAGCCCCTCCACTGCCCCCCACCCCACAAACCCAACCTCCAACCTGGCACTCCCGACCGGCGCACCATTTAGTCCAGCAACAGCAGCAGCCGCCAACTCGGCGGAACCAAAGGTGACAAACGCTGTGCTGCGGCGCCGGCCGTGGCGTGTCTGGCGTACCTCGATCGCCTCGATCTGCCCTGGGACTGTGCCGATGCCTGTGTGTTTGGCTATGAGGGAGGCGATTATTTCTTCGGAGAGGCCGTCGCGGATGAGGTGTTGGATGCGGATTTTGCGGGTTTCGAGAGGGGTTGGGGGGATTGAGGGGGTGGTATTAAGGGTGGGGATGGTGGGATGGATGGAGGAGGTTGGGGTGAGGGTGGGGATGGTAAGGGTGGGGATGGGGGTAAGGGCGGGGGTGGTGGTGGTGGTCATGGTGGTGGTGAGGGTCGTGGTGGTGGTTGGGTGGGGATAGTACGCCGCTGCTGCAGCGGTAGCGTCATACTGCTGGTAGTATGTTTCCGCCGCAGCGGTGGTGGGGTTGGCTACCACCTGGTAGGCCGCGGTCGGCTGGGGGGAGCTGTCGGTAAGGGGAGCAGTCATACGGTAGGTCATGGGGTCTGGGACGGTCGGGGTCGTGCGCACCGTCACCGGTGGCGGATAGCCCTCAGTAGGGACGTATGAGGGAGAGGCGTAGTAGCTCCAGTGTAGCTCTGTCTGTGGTGTCAGGTTGGATACGGCCAGGTTGGACGCGGCCGGGTTGGCGATGCCCGCCTGGGTATCCAAGTAGAAGCTGCTCATCCCGGCAGTCCCTTCCTGAGGAGCTGGTTCGGGTTGGTTGCCGGACTCGTAGAACACTCTCTCCGTGTCACCGACGAGAAGTCTCCGCGCATGAGGATCGGTTCTCAGGAGCTTGACGACGGTAGCCTGGTGCAGATTCCGACCATCCGCTTGAAGAATCCGGTAGTCAAGCTGTCTGCCCTTGAGGAATTCTGGAAGGAGAGTGGATTAGACAGCGAGTCATCCAAAGTCGCGTCTTGGAAGGACCGCTTTGACTTACCGAGCGCCTTGTCAAAGTTGGCTCGCCCTTTGACTCGGACAAATCCGGACGTCGGCGGATAGATCTCGACATGATCTATCTCGCAAGCCTGGGAGGCAAACGCTTTGAGTTGATGCCGTGTCGTTTGGTGGGAGAGCTACGAGCGGTGTGTCAGTAATACTCCAACTCTGCAACGGAGCGGGAGATATCCTTCATACGTTAGCAACCAAGATGTAGTAGAGACCTGTTTCGGTCCCTGGCCCCACAGTCACAGGTACCAAGGGGCGAGGCTGCTGGTTTCGAGGCATCCTGGGTATCAAAGCGGGTATGGAGAATATGGCTTGTTGAAGGAGTTGTGTCGACTAGGTTGGTGGATCAGACGCAATTGCAAAAGCGGCGCCAATGCTCATGTATTCGTTTCGCTGAGCAGGCTCAAGTTGTCGCTGGGTTTCGACGGGTATTGGATACTGGAGATGATGACTCGCCATCAACACAGGGGCAGGAGTCCCGACTAAATAGGCGCCAGAAGAAGCCCAGATTCTACACCTGACCCGTCGAGACAAAAGCTCAGATTTGATGCTCAGCCTGCCACTGTTCCAACTGCTCGAGGGCTCCTGAAAGAAGATGGCAGATAACGAGGAGTACGCAATCTGTCTCGTCTCTCACAGAACCCTGCGATGATGTCTGGTGATGTGAAATGGAAATATATCATCTAGAAAACAGGAATGGTTGGATGGATCAGCGTACCTGTGGCAACAAAGAGATTGAGGCCGAGACTTGCTGTGAACCAAGGACAGAACGTAGGACCCCAGTTAAGAAAAAGGGCCCATCCATCCCCGGTGACTTCCCATGTCGGTATTGGAGGGGGAGTGACATGGATAGAACATTCTCGACTGTGGCCCACGCTCATTCTCGATGCATAATATTGACCTGCCGGTAGACCTAGACCCTTTTGTTCTCCGCGCGATCCATCACATTGGGAGCCATGCACAGCTCTCGAGTCCCCAAGACGCAGAGAGCCAAATTAGGGAGGTTTGCCTTGTCCCGCTCGTGTGGTGGCGGTTCAAGCTGTGCAATGGCGGCCTATCCCGAATGTGATACTTATGCAGAGAGGAAAAATACGACACACATGCCTGAGCACCAAGCATGCCAGTATATCTTGACACCTTGAGTCTGAAAAGAGATCTTGCGGCCCGAAGTATAAGATGAGGAAGTGAGGTCACAAAGAAGGAACTTGTTGGTTGCAAGAGGCGGCAGGTGGCGTCAATCTCTCCCCATCTTCGGCCCAATCAACCTGGTCAGCATGGCCGCGGGTCCGGCAGAAGAACCGGGTTCCTCGTGCCAACAGGGTTGTGGGCGCAAGCCTCCACCTGGAATGGCCCACCGAGCGTAGCATGCAGTTGGTGATGGATGGCTGGCGGCCTGGTTGTGTGGTATACCCCGAGTGGGTAAAAACAGGGGTGCCGGCCGTCAAAAGCACTTGCGGGGACCTGCACAAAAAGGAGGGTGAGACGACATTGGAAGGAAGAAGCCATGGGGGTGGGGGTCCCCATCGTTCGACACCAACCATTCTCATGAGCTCTCGTTGTCAAGAGTGACGAGATGGTCATCGGGGAAGGAGGCGCTCGTTGCCAGGAAGACACGCCGGCGGGCTCCCAGTTCCACTGAGCTGTCTGCGATATGTGCCTCGCAGACAAAGTATTTTCGACGACGGGAGATGTGGGGCTGAACTCGTCCTCCGCTGGCAAGGCAAAAAGGAGCGCTTCTTGCGGCTGGTATGGCTGCGGGATCCCGCGACTTTCGGGGTGCCCATCTCTGCGTGGCCCACGTTTGACAACGGCGGAAACCGGAGCGGCCGCCCCCCCTCGGGGATTAGGCTCGGGGTGTCGCCCGAACGAACGGCAGACCGAGACAAACTTGGGCCGTGTGAGGAAGTTCTCGCCTTGGGGCGAATCCCGTCCGGCGCCATGATGGCCAATCGAGTTGGTGCATGGATGGAGTTAACTATGTAGATATTCCGTACAAGATCGAAGATCTTGGAGTGGTGACGTTGGGGGCCGGCTCAACCCCTGTCTTCACACGGGGAAAAAGAAATAATAATCGGCGCTAGGGTCGTGGGCACTGCCGCCTACTCTTCAACCAAAACGTCCAAGGCATATGTGTGGGCTCTTGCTGTCCAGACCATCCCTAATGGGAGGGGCTTGCATATGCCAACTTTTGTCACAGGGCTAGCGACGAGTCGTTGCAGCCAGCGGCTGTTGGGCCGTGTTCCCCGTTCCCCGCCAGGTTTGGCTGGACTCGATCAAACCACACCAAAATGGTCTTCTTGGAGGTGCCCGAGACAGCTTCCATCCTGGCACACAGTGACATACAGCGGGTCGGAGCATGCACCTCGGAGGTTTGATACGGATAGATGCGTCATGCCGCCTCGATTACCGTTTGTGGATGAAGGTATCCTCTAGCTCGCTGTCGTCGTCTCCGTCTTCCAGGCCCGGGGCAATGCCAGACGCAGGAACCAGGTGAAGGGGCGATTCTTCACGATCTTGATGTATTTCAGCGGCCAGGCCAGGCCCAGAGAACCCGCAGTCACCCCACGGGGCCGGGACTTGCTCCGGTTCGCCGAGACATGCAAGCACGTAATTTTGGGCGTCCGAGAAAAAAACCAACTGGGCGCTCGAGGCGTTAGTGCCGAACCAGAGTGCTCTCGGTTTGCCGCCTGCCTTTGCGCCAGGCAAATGCTGGCCGAAGTCAACCGACCGGGGCCCTTCCGATAATGGGTCCCAGACAAAGACCAAGCCGTTGTACTGATCGCCTTCGCATCTGACAAGGAGGGTTTCCGGGATATGTGGATGCCACACGAGGTTGGCCACATTTCCATGGAAGAGGAGCACTGCACGGAGCTCGGCGGCCTGCATGTCCCAAATCCACACCGTACCCGGACAGTCTTCCTGCCGCGTGGCAACCAGGGTCGAGGACGGGTCAAACAGAATCAGGGCGCACCCCGACACCGGTTCTGAGTTGTCTCGTAATGCAGGGGCTGGTGAAATGGCCAGCGTCGCCCGCAAGAAGGTATGGAGGATAGGCCCTGCGTGTGAGACGGCAATCTGCTCTTGCCAAACCTAGACAGGCATGTAAGCCAGGGACGAAAGACCCTAATCACGATGCTCGACTCACCTGGAGGGTCTCTCTCGGGACGACGGTTTTTGGGTGCTGAAGCCGCATCGTCTCCGTGACAGACGTCATGCTCAGAACGCAGACCGACCTGCTCGAGTCGCCGATTGCAAGATACCGGGCATCCGGAGAAAATTGCAACGACTTGACGCCCGCTCCAAGGCGATAATCTTTATCTTCCGGTGGTGGGTTTGCAGGTCCCGACCATGTCTTGAAGACGTGTCCGTCAGAGGTGTAGAAGAGAACCCGGTGGCCGTGGGCAGCCGAGTCCCACACAACGAGCCATCTCCCGTCGGGACTCCAAGCCAGTCCCTGGGCATCGACTGTGTCGGGCGCCCAGGATCTTTGCAGTTCTCTGGTCGGATAGCCGTGAATGCTCACCATGTCCCTACCCGAAGACCTTGTCAGAAGCGCCAGGTGGCGCGTCTCGGGCCGGAAAGAGAAGCATTTGGACGCTGCCGAGGATGAAAAAACCTTGGGGCCGGCAATCTCGACCGCCTTGGACGATGCAAGGTTGAACACGGAGAACTTGAGGCCAAAGGATGAGATGACACAAATCTCGCCATCCGAGGCACCGAAGCCAACGTATGCCGGTTTCGTGCCGGCAGCGCCGTGGTTCTTTATCGTGGCGCTGAATGTGTCGTCTACTGCCGATACGACCCGAATGCGCTCGGCATCAGCAACGAGCAAAAGGCGAGACGAGGGCGACCATTGAAAGCTGAGAATGGGGCCTGCAAAGTCCTGGCCCAGCTTGACCACATTGACCACGGCGAAGCTCGATACCGAACGGACATTGACAACAGACGCAAAGGCGGTCGCGATGTAGCTGCCGTCCGGGCTCGGGAGGGAATGGGGCGAGGCTGTGGGATATCAACAACAGCCCCGAATTTATTTCTTGTATAGGATCCGAGATGCTCACATTTTAATGGCGTCGAAAACTGCATTGTGAAACGTGGGCGACACCAGGACGGGACCTGGCAGGAAAATATGGGCCGATTGGAGACGGGGAAGGCGGGAGCGAGGCCAGAAATTGATTGATTGATTGATAACTTCAGTCAGATGAATACGGCAAGGTTGCCTAAGGATGCAATTCTGCGCTGCTGCCTGCGACGATTCGTGCCTTCCACTTCCAGATTCCACACAGTCTCGGACCCGGCCCGTGACGAGACGGTTGAAGACAACAACCAGATACGGTCCGTGCATGCAAACAAAACAACCAGGGCACCACCCAGGGCAAACGTTGCTTGGCGCCTCCATCCATGGATGTCTCCAGAAGGGCTTGGGCCCCACTCGCACCCTCCACTCACTGTGCCGTTTGTGCCCGCGGAGACCTCCTGCTGCTGACTCACCCTTGTCGCCGTCCTCCGAAGGGCGAAGCTCCAAACCGCAGATAACTTGATAGCTGCATCACTAATAAGTAATGTCACCAATCTCCGTGGACCGGACGGGCGAAAGAGCATAAACAGCATTGAATTCCGCGCACGACATGCGCCGCCACGTTTCACCGTTTCGCGAAATCTGTCAGAACGGCTGAAGCTCATCACAGCATGGCAGCAGCTGTGCGCGGCGTCGCCCGCAGTCTCCGGGGCGGGGCACGGCACACTTGGCCGGTGAATCAAACCGTTTCGTGCCAACACCAACAAACAAGACGTGTCGCATCGGGGGCTACCGCCGCTGTCACCAGTGTCCAGAGCCAGACGCCAGAAGTTGTGGCACCTCCAACACCTCCAACCTCCCACCTCCGCGTCGTCACCCCTGAACCCGGGACCCCCTTACCAACTCCCCGACAGGCCCCAGCGCCGGATGGTTCGGTGCCGAGGCCGGCTCGCCCGCTGTCCGCCTCCAGCCGGGCCCGCATCCGGGATGCCAAGCCCGTGTCGGACTTCCTGACAGACACCTTCCATCGACAGCATGACTACTTGCGCATCTCGGTGACAGAGCGGTGCAACCTGCGATGCCTGTACTGCATGCCCGAGGAGGGCGTGCCGCTCTCCCCTCCCAAGGAGCTCCTGACGATGCCCGAGATCGTCATGCTCTCGTCGCTCTTCGTCTCGCAAGGCGTCACCAAGATCCGCCTCACCGGAGGCGAGCCGACAGTCAGGCGGGATATCGTGCCGCTGATGCAGCAGATCGGAGCCCTGCGCACGCACGGCCTGCGGGAGCTGTGCCTGACCACGAACGGGCTCTCGCTGCACCGCAAGCTTGAACCCATGGTTTTGGCCGGCCTGACGGGCGTCAATCTCTCGCTCGACACGCTGGATCCGTGGCAGTTCCAGCTGATGACGCGCCGGGATGGCTTCCGGGCCGTGCAAAACTCCATCGACCGCATCTTTGAACTGAACCGGGCGGGGGCGGGTATCAAGTTCAAGATCAATTGCGTCGTCATGCGCGGGCTCAACGACCGCGAGATCCTCCCGTTCGTCGAGATGACGCGGGAGAAGGATGTCGAGGTGCGCTTTATCGAGTACATGCCCTTTGACGGCAACAAATGGAGCCAGGGCAAGATGTTCAGTTACCAGGAGATGCTGGACCTGATTCGGACCCGGTATCCGGATCTCGAGAGAGCCAAGGACCACAAGAACGATACGAGCAAGACGTTCCAGGTGCCCGGTTTTGTCGGCAAGATTGGCTTCATCACGAGCATGACGCACAACTTTTGCGGGACATGCAACCGACTCCGCATAACCGGTGACGGGAACTTGAAGGTGTGCCTCTTTGGCAATGCCGAGGTCTCTCTGCGAGACATTATACGGAAGGTCAATAGCGGGGAACCCATCGATCAAGCGGCGTTGGATTCGCTCCATCAGGCGGCTCTCGAGAGGATGGAGACGCTCCCGCCCTCTGACTCCCAGCCCCTTTTGGTGCCCAACTCGGAAGAACTTCTCAACGTCATCGGCATGGCCGTCAAGCGGAAGAAGGAGAAGCACGCTGGCATCGGGGAGCTGGAGAACATGAAGAACCGGCCGATGATTTTGATTGGTGGGTGACAGCCTCCTTTGTTTTCCTGGTTCTTGCCTTTTTGCATTGGGTCGGAGTTCTGGGCGGTGCATGGTATGCAAGGGGTGTGTGGCATTCGCGGGAGATTGATCTTCAGGCAACGGGTTGCATATACAATATGTGTGGGCAGGCTAGCTAAGTAGGAATTGTAGCTCCAACAACGAGAGCCAAACCTCTTCCCCGGACTCACCTTGTTGGATGGCATCAAACCGGGCTGTCTTCAACACCCTCCCCATCAAGTAGACATCTACCCAGCTTCATGGTGCCCGGCCCAAGCACCACCACTCACCAACTCCGCCTCTTCTCCACCACCCGGCAAAACCGCCTCGGCGACGACGAAGACAACCCCGACGCCAACCCCAAACTAACGCACGTCAACCCCTCGGGCTCAGCGCGCATGGTCTCCATCTCAGACAAAACCCCCACCAAGCGCGTCGCGCAAGCCCGCTGCACCGTGCGCTTCTCGTCGCCAACAGCACTCGCCCTCGTGCGCGCCAACCAGCTCAAAAAAGGTGACGTGCTGGGCGTGGCGCGCGTCGCGGGCATCATGGCGGCCAAGCGCACGCCCGACCTGATCCCGCTGTGTCACCCGATCGCGCTGACGCACGCCGAGGTCGAGCTGGTACCGGACGGGGACGATGCTATTGGGATTGCTGCTACTGTGTCGTGCGATGGTAAGACCGGGGTTGAGATGGAGGCGCTTACGGCCGCGGGGGTTGCGGCGTTGACGGTGTATGATATGTGTAAGGCTGTGGATAAGGGGATGGTTATTGAGGGGTTGAGGGTGGTGTTGAAGGAGGGGGGGAAGAGTGGACGGTGGGTTGAGGGGGGGAGTGGGGAGTGATGCTGCTGGGAGGGGGTTTGTTTACTTTGAAAGGGGTTGACGTTAAACCAACTGGCAGCCGTACAGTAACAACCTAACCCAGGACTGGAGTCACTGGAGGATCTGGCATTCGCAAAGAACTGCCTGAAGCAGTTAACTTCAACCAAAGACTTTTGCTCAAACAACCCCCTGCTGCAGTGTGGTCTTGCAACCTCGCTTGCCTTTCCCAACCCTCTCGAGTCCCGGCCCCCTTGCTCAGGCTTCAACCGTGAAGTTACATCGCGACCACAGCGAATTTCGGATTTCGCCTGCAGTGTTCCACTCTCACTTTCAATGCCGCTCGGCACCTCTCCACGCATCAATTGGGGGTTCTGCAAGAGCTTTCTCCCCCCGCGCCGTTTGTCATGACGTAACAAGAACCAGCTGTCAGACTTCAGTCCCCTCTTGTTGAAGGATGCGCCGATGACAAGCGCTCTGCTGCGCCTGCGGGGAGAGACAAGGAGGGGCAGACATGATGATGATGTCTGGACACACCGCCTTCTTCATTGCAGCAATAGCATGTGGTGACTTGCTCTTAAGCCATATGGATGGCCTCAAGCATTTGGTTGGCGGTCTGCCATATACTTCCATACATGTGACATTCCTGTCACTGGTTGAATCCCTGGACCTGAATGCGGTGAAAGTCGCAATGACCATTCATCCGAGAATCGGGCCCTTCCCCTCCCCTCATTGGGTCCTTTTCCAAACGACAATCCTCAGCCAATCGCCATCCGACGATAACAACCAAACCTCGCCAGCCAATCACACCCCAGCTAGTCCTTCCCCACCCATCCATTCCCAGACCAGCCCACAGCGGCATGCAGCGGCGACGTCTTGGCAAAAAGCAACCTGGAGAGTCCCGACTCGCAACCTCATCCATCCAGCCAGATCCAGCCGTCTCTCCATCGAACTTCCAGGGTCCCACCCGCCGCACACACACACTGAACACAAAGCCCACTTCCGCTCCGCTCCGCCCCTGTCCGGGTTTGCGGGTTTACGGGGTTGCGGGTCGTGCGGGTTTGGGGCTGATGACCGGCTGTGAGCAACAGCGACAGAGTGAGGCGAGAGAGGCGAAATAAACCGCCCGTCTTACACAGTACACACGGGGAGTTTGAGGCAAGCAACCTAATTAGAAGAACTCCCAGCCTGGTTGGATTCGAGCGATGAGCGGCTTATTGCCACCACTCTTCAACAGACGAGTTATGCCAAGAATTCTATGTAATGTCAAGAACACGGCTAGTTTGTTGCCCCTTTAACTATCATTCAATCCGATTCAAACTAAGGCGGTCGACGGAAAATACAAGTTCACCAACAAACGTCATAACATGGAGTGCTATAATTATTCCGGAAATGCACCAGATCCAAAAGAGAACACCGCTCTTCGCGGCTCTCGCGGCGGCGGCATCGAGCATGCAGTGTAACCGTGTGAGTTCTTCACCAATAACTGACCAACGAGCGGAGATGCTTGAAGCGGGTGTGTGAAAAGGCGGGGTCTGCATGGCGGGGTATGCAGGTATCACTCTATGCATGCAATGCGGAAAATGAGACATTGTATGCACAGTTGCATATCCGTGTCTCTGCTGTCTGATATGCCATGCGAAAGAGTCTATTCTGCCTGCTGCTGCGAAACGACGACTGGAACTCACACACCACCCCCCCGTCCCATACAACATGTCCCTCATCTCCCTCTATTTACCGGTGCCCATACATAATCGTCGAAATTGCTGATTAATGTGTTCATTTGAGGTATCATAATTCCAAAAAAGGCCCGCCCGAAGCTGTCTCTTCATACCCCCCCCCCCCCTCTCCGACAACACAACACATCATCCGCCAAACCAGATCCACTATTCAGCCAGCTCCCGAGATGCGGCTTGGTGGAAGGTGTGTATGTGTGTGTCCCGGTCTTGCTCCCCCGTCCGCCTCACATCATAATGCAGCACGAGTTCTGCTTCTTGGCCGACGTGTAGAACATCTTGCTCTGTGCGCTCAGGTCGGAGCTCTTGGCGACGAGATCATCGAGTTTCTCACCGCGTTGTAGGACCTGTCCCCCCGCGAGGTCAGTATGAAAAAGAGTTACACATACAAGGTCGAAACCTACGCTATCGATGGCCTTGTGGAGGACGATCTTGGTCTCGTCCAGCTCCTGCTGGATCCTGGCGATGCTGCTCGCCTGGTTCGCGTCTTGGAAGTTGTTCAGGTATTCTTGCAGCGCGGGGAACGAAACGGCACCGTCCTTGTTGGCGGCCCGGATGGTGTCGAGCGGCACCTCGGACAGGAACTGGTCCATCAGCTTGGAGAGGACGCTGTGCGCGGCGAGGTTCGGGTAGTCCTTGGTGATGACCACGCCGGCGACTCCCTCGGACCGGGCGTAGCAGTGGACGACGTAGTCTAAACTCGGTGTGTGAGTGTTGGCCCAAATCGTATTGGTTTGTCTTGCACCCGTCACGCACCCTGCTCTTCAACACTCTGCCGCTGACCGGGCCGCGTGCGCTCGGCCACGGTCTTGCTGATCATGGTCATGAAGTTCCCATATTCGTTTCTGGTAAATCTGGAGAAGTCGCTGAGCTCGTGCGCGGCGCAAAGCTGCAGGGCCGGCTTCTTGGTGTTGTCGAGGACCTGGCTTGCCGTCAGTTGGCAGCCCCTGAGAGCGGGGGTGCGGGGAGCCGTACGCCGACGTAGTAGAGCTTCATTGTAGCGGCGTGTGTTGGCTTGTCCCGGTTTGCGTTCGGGGTTCTGGCGGAACACGGCAGTCAAACGGCTGGTGGAGCGCTGGCCGGCTGGGCGACGGTGCGAGGGTTCGTCGGGGTCGGTGAAGGGTTTCGGCGAGACTCGGGAATGTGGGGCAACTGGGACGGGAGGCGGGGGAGTAGACGCCGACGTGGTTCGTCGTTCGTATGCAAGCACTGTCGGACCGCGGGTCGGTGGGAGCGTGTCTAAGTTGCAGGGGTCTCCGAGCAGCGATTTGGCAATAATGCGAGATTGTTGGATGCGTGATGTCGTTTTGATGGAAAGCCAGTCTGGCTGGAAGTCGGGCGCAGGCTGGAGCAGGTCAGCGCCGCGCAATGCCAGCCAAACCTGGAACCTGGAACCAACTCCTGGCCTGGACAGGCGGCGTCGGCTGAAAGCTTTCCCGCCACCGAAGGGTCCGGGCTCCACTTTTCGGGCCCGGCCCAGGCGGCCCATGGAGGCCAGGCCCAAACCCGGCAGTACCAGGTAATTACATAACTTTAACATGGCAGTTAGTCATGCAATTACTGGAAAGTTGCATACTGTGGAGCTGAGTATGGCCCCGACACGAAGGCAACTAAAGACGCGTCTCTCGTTGTCCGTGACTGAGATTTGACTCAAAAAGGTCGCCTTGTCTCTGGAACGTTTGATGGTTCAAGGGGCGCATACCTCCAGAATTCACAACGCTGTGTCAAACAGCGTCAGCCCATGTCTTTTGGATGGCAGCCAGCCTCTTTGTTGACTCTTGGCGGCAAGTGAAGGGCATCCAGGCCTCGCCTGCGCGGCGGCAGGGGTCAGGGTTCGTGCGTTGCAAGAAACGTGCCGGGCAGTTTTTAGTGCGGTGGATGCGACGGCACAGTTGCACTTTTGGTCCTTCCGAGCCCGGAACGGACGTCCATGCACTCGGTCGCTTCATCTGGGGTTCCCTCCTCTCAGTTGGGTCCTTTAGCATGTGGACTGTATGTTGCGCAAGATGCGAGGTCAAATCGCAGAAGACAAGCATTGCGATATAAGAAACACGTGTTTCCGGATAGATGCTTATCAGCCGCTGCGCCTGTGATGGAGCCTTGAGACTTTGAGGCGGGCCATCTCAACTCTGCAAGTCCCATGTGGAGAAAGCAGGCATGAGCACTTGCCGTTCATGACCATGGCCGACAGGGGACAGGGTTTCACAGAGCGCAAAGCGGCGGACATCCTTTCCTCTCCTTCCTCCCGCTGCCCAGGCGAGCCCAGGTTGCCCAGGTTGCCGCCCACCGCCCTGGGACGGGCGCTCTCTTGGTCCCACCGCTCCTCCGTCGTCTGCCCAGCCCGAGCGAGATCTGGTGCTCCCGCTCGGCTTCGGATCCAGAATACCGTTTGCCTGTGTCGTGGAGGTAATACATAAAAATGGACCCAGTCCCATTGGGTGTGTGTTTGACGGTTCGACCCACTGGCAATAAGAAAAGATAACGCCCGCTTGTGGTTGCTCGCACCCTCACCTCCAGACGACCCGTGCTCCCCCGTTTTGCTGTTGAACAAACCTACCCCGTACACTACCTACCTAATAATCATTGATCCTTGCCGCTACCATCTCGTCCTGGTCTGTTACTTTTACTACTGGTAACTACAGACGGATTCGTATTCTGACTCGGCGAGTTGAATTGTCGGCCAAGAAATACGAGCGTTTCTGTTGTCTGCGACTGCGTCTTGCTTCGGCCTGTGGCTCGGGACAGTTCCTCGACTCTTTCTTTGCCACCAACTCCCCTCCTCTTGGCCGTCACCTCACCACACCGAGTCCTTTGACGCCCGCCGACGCCGTCTCTCCATTTCAAACCAACATTCAAGGACGAAAGACATTAGTTTCTTTTTCTTTTTGATACCCCCAGACTCACGTTTGCCCTTTTCAAGCAACCGTTGCATCATCTCAGGCGTGGGCGCTGTCTGACCCCCACTGTCCGCCTTATCGCTGCACCACAATACCGCATCGTTGCGTATCGTCACAATCATCTCGACCTGCAAGAAGCAAAACCCCGAACGCGCGACAACAATCGCCCCCCATGGCGACCGGATTCATAATGCCACGGTTGCCCGCCGAACAGCAGCCGAACCTCTACTACACGCCGACACAGCACCAGCGCCAGCAGTACCGCGCCCATCAGCAAGCCTCCTTCCATCCGTCTCCCATCCCGACAGGCTACCCCGCGTCCACGCAGCAGCAGCGCAACTCGCCCGTCTCGCCGCTCAGCACGCCAGGAAGCACCTCGCCGACACAATCCAAGAACTACCTCAATCACCAAAACGTCCCGGTCTACGTCCCCGCTGTGCTTCGGCCGACCCAGTTTCCGTCCCGAGAACCGCCCGTCCGACCAAGGATCGAAGATGAGGGGGACAATCCCGAGGACAGCTTGCGGCCAAACGGCAGCTTCATGAGCCTCGGCGGTCTGAGCGCGTTCGGGCGACTGAGCAGGCGGTCCACGGGCGACAGCGCCAAGTGTGTGGACGGCGACTGGAATCTCGACCACTTTCCCAAGCCCACCGGGGCGCCCACCAGAAAGCACTGGAAGGTATGTCCATTCTCCCCGTCTCTTATTCCTCGGGACTATCCGCCAGATGGCATGGGACACTCGTCCACCATAACCAACCAAGAAACAAACTGACACTCAAACCCCTACCCGCAGCCCGACCACGAGTCGACCATGTGCGACCACGCGACCTGCAAGCGCTACTTCAGCTACTTCACACGGCGCCACCACTGCCGGCGCTGCGGCAACATCTTCTGCGACCAGCACAGCACCTTCGAGATCCCGCTCGACCAGGACGCCAACTTCAACCCGCGCGGCGTGCCGAGCCGCGCCTGCGGCCACTGCAACGCCCAGTTCAAGGAGTGGCGCGCCCTGGCCACGAGCAAGCCGCCGAGCCGCGACTCCCCCAACGGCGGCGACGACGACCCCCGCCGCCCGCGCCCCTTCGACACCGCCCCGTCCACGCCCATTTCTACCTCGCCTACGGCGACTAATGCGCTTGATGGGTTGCCGCTGCACGCGGCCGAGGTCGCGCATAGCGTGCCGAGGGACTGGAATTGGAGTACCTTTTGAGGGTTGGCTTGGCTTGAGCTGGGCTGGGCTATCACTATCATGGCTATCCTCTTTTCGGTGCGCCGCCGCGAGTTCGTCGACCTAATACCAAATCACGACACCATCTCACGACGCCATCGGAGGCAACAGCGCCACGAGAAGGGGAGCATAATTAGCGGACATCTATGAGAAGGGATGGCAAAGAGAGAAGGGATGGGGGGTTAGGGGAAGAAGAGCGGAGAGCGGAAAGGCGAGAGAGGCAAACCCCTTCTTTCCCTCGCGTGTCCCCCGTTTCTGCGAGATTGGACAGACGCCAACAGAGTTTTTAGAAAGGTTACGGGACGACATAGAAATGGGTTTGCGGCGCGCGCGTGTGGGTGAACTTTTTAGGCGAATCATTGGGGATTTAATTTTTGGGCAAAGACAGAAGAGATATTTTGGCTCGTACGTATGGTTGGTTGGTTGGTTGCCTGGTTTATCTAGAATGACCCCCCGCCCAGAAGGGAGCGCGGAGGGGTTGAGGAGGATGAAGGGCGATTAAGGGGCTTGGTGGGTGGGTGGGTTGGCCTGACGAACGAGGATAATATTCTGGAGAGAGTCCAGGTGTGTATGTGTGTGGGAAGAGCGGGAGGATATACCCCTTTAGGGAAGAGGATTGAGGAAGAGGAATTTGAGGAGGAGGGGACAGACAGAGAGAGATGGGTTGGGTCATCTTAGCCTCTTTGTCTGGTTCTTTAATGCCATGTTTCTGACTTTTGGGAAGCATGTCACGCAAGCAGGATATGAGATGGCCTTATTTGGTCTTGTTTTGTCGAGTTGTCTTACCTGGCATGTACATAGCGACAGACAAAGCCTCGTTGGATGGGTCGTTGCTTGCCTGCTCTTTGGGGTTGGTTTATTGAGGCGGGATCAGTTCAGACAGTCAAAGTCAGTCAGTCATGCTTGGGTTGCACTTCGAGTGAGTAACTATGGGGAACATGTCATGTAATGGAACACCGTTTAAGCTTCATGGCGTTTTAATACTGGTTTTACGAAGCATTTCTTTGCCTCATTTTCCCCATTCCCTTTGAGCAGGGTGGTTATCCCGTGTCGCAACCACCGGTGCCTCTCTGATCTGGCCAGGCAGATCGAGATGAGGGAGGAATGCGAATCATTGCATCACCGTAACTCAGGTGTGTTGGCTTTTTGGGTACGATTGGCCCTTAGCGAGGTCTCTCTCTCTCTGTGTGTGCTTGTCTGGTGGAAGCCAATGTACCTACCGATGCAGTACTTGTGTCCAATCTCAGGATCTGGCGAGCCGGTCAGATTATCCGCCTGGAGCAGGTGTATGATGGTAGTGGCGTTTGTTGATGTACAGCCATTTGTATGTATGTATTCTGTACACTGATAAGCATCTGTGAGAGGTACACATGTAGATCCCCCGTCGGCGGAGTTTTGGAGTCTAGTGACGGTGCAAGTATCCGTTGATCAACAACATCGAAGATCTTATCAGTTTCCTCTCTAGTGATCTCCACAGCCAGATCATCGAATACCATATCGCTATCTTTCAATCGACGTCAAGTAAGGAACTACAGCGTCATTCATCAGAGCTCGACTCTCATAGCCCCCTTATCCCACGGCATCATCAAGGCACACATCAAGAGGTAATTTTGGTGGAAATATGTAATTTGCCTGGACCTGTCCTTCCATACCCCCCATTTTTCCCAGACCCCACCGATTGACCCCGATAAAACAGGAGTAGATGAAATAAAAAAAAACAAAAACGACAAAAATAGTCAACGCAACGCAATGCACCCGCTTCCCCCATCCATCCATGATGCGCAGCTACAGATCAGCAAAGCTCTACTACGTATCGGTTCGAGCCCACTTTGTTCATCTCATCACCCATACCCGTTTCATGAAGACAACGGGCTCTCTCACAACACCCGCGCTTCGTGTGTTGTGTGATTTTGGTATCCTTCCCTCCTTTCTTCACCCACTCCACTCCACTCCACCCCACGTTCCCCTCAGTTCCGGCTCCTCAGAACACGACCATTAGATTTCTTAGCCGCATCAACAACGACCGCCTCAGAGGACTCGCCATAAACCTCACGCTCGACGCTCTTAGCCGCCTCCCAGCCGGCCTTCTCAGCCATCTGGACGTTATTGCTCAGGCGGCGGGCCGGGACGGCATTGGGGGCGCCCCTGCGGCCGGACTGGCTGGCGTTGCTGCGGCGGAGGTAGCTCTCGACAAAGAACGAGACGAACAGGTAGGTCAGCGGGGCGAGGTAGAAGACGTTGAGCCAGACGGCAAAGGTCTGGCCGCTCGAGGTGATGCAGGGCATGGTCTGGCGGGCGAAGGTGTCCTTGAAGTTGTCGCCGGTGGCGGCGACGACGTCGCGGTCGACGACGCCCGACGGGGAGGCCTCGGAGGCGTCGGTCTGCGAGGCGGCGATGACCGGGATGCTGTAGTTGATGAAGGAGTGCACCATGGCGCAGGACGCGCCGACGAGGAACTGGGTGATTTGCATTGTCGTGAGCGAGCGCTTGATGATCATGGGGACGCGGATGTTGAAGGCCGTCACGGTGTAGTACGTGTACTGAAGTATTTTGGTTAGCATGGTCAGTTCCCTATTTCTATGTAGGGAAAAAAAAAAACTCACCATGATCGCGTGGATGAACGAGTTGAAGAAGCAAAAGATCCAGATGGGCACCGCCATGTACCGCATGCCAGCCCACATGCACATCATGGCTCCGGCATGGTGGTAGGTCTGCAGCGTGGAGCTGTACTTGCCCTTGGCGAGGATGATGAGAGTGTCAAACACCTCGTAGAACTTGCTCAGGTAGAACAGCCAGCCGTAGAAAGCAAGACCCTCGTTCCACATGCGTCCAACGGCGAACCGGCTCGGGGTGCCATCGGCGGTGAGCACGACGTCGGGGGAGTAGGTCTGCCACGAGTCGGTGCTGTCATCGTAGAAGGCGGCGTTGCCCAGGCCGGCCGGGCCGTTGATCTGGCACATCGAGTCCAGAAAGCCAGGCATGCCCTGGGGACCGAGCGGGTTGACCATGGTCCGTCTCAGGGTACCGAGCATCCCCCACCAGGTCCACGCCGAGTAGACCGCCAGGAAGACATTGTGCAGGATAACGAACCAGCGGAACGCACGGGTCTTGCTGATGGCCCAGGGCTTCTTGCCGTTGGACTTGTTGTAGGCGTTGAGGGCCTTGGCGGTCACCGCGTAGACGGCGGCGATGGTGATGGGGACCTTGGGGTCGAGCACAGCTTGGTAGACGTGGTCGGGGATGTCGATGGGCGGGGCGAAGGCCGTGGACCCGGCCGGCGGCGGGGGTATAAATCCCGAGTTGGGGTTGGGCGGGAACTGGAAGAGGGCCGCCGAAGGCAGCGACAAGGTTGCCGACTCAATGCCCATTTTGTCGTCGGATGGTCTGACGGTGCTGGTGGCCTATGACGATTCCAAGATAGTCAAAGACTGTTCTGGGAAGGAAATGGCGTGGTGGGCAGAAAGAAGCCGTTTTGTGAGAATCAGAGTCCTCAACAATCTGCACGCCCACTTTTGTGTGCTAACCGGGGTCTGGGGAGGTGGACTCGGCGCCTCTTATGCACCCGCAACCAGGGAGGAAAAGAATGTGACGACAGAAGAGGGAGGGAGAGAGGCACGCGTGAGGGAGATGGCCCAGAAAGGGAATATATCAAAGAAAACCCAAAGAGCAGAACGGGAAAGTGGAACACCCCGGGACGAGGCAAACATCTACGGAGCACACGGGGTCAAATTGAATTTTTTCACATTCCGTTGAAGCGCCTGTGCTGGTTCCTGCCAGGCATCCTGTGCTCCCAGCCGGCATGGCATCCAGCGGCAGTCCAAAACGGATCAATCAGAACCCGCATCGTGGGTCTTTGGATCTTGCAGGACTGCAAAGTGACGAGGCCTTCACCGGCCAGCGGCCATCAGGCGACGTGATGCGCCAACACCAGAGCCATCCCGGGGACGAATGCGGAACCGGCGTCCGCGGACAGGTCGGCCTCATTGGTCCGACACGACGTCAGCCTGGGCTTGGTAGGTCGAATCCCCAACGAGGCGAATGGATTTGCATGGCAAAGAAGCGCGAGGCCGGATATAGCGGGATGCCCGACATGTCCTGGTGTCCAGCGGGTCGACTCGGGGCGCATACCGAGGGACGATTGCAACCCGGTGGAGGCTCTCGCTGGGCCGGCCCGCGAACCTGGGCCCGTTCTCAAGGCGAGGGGGCGAATTGCGCGCTGCCCGACACTGTTGAGATGCAAACAAGACGCTGGTGTTCCTGGACCATCTGTCACATGCTTCATGACCAGACATGGGAGACAAGGGATCGAAGGAGACAAGGCTGGATCTGGGTTCGCCCCCAGATGACCAGGGACCCATCCAAAAGTTAAATCTGCCGAGGCAAGGTGGGGCATCAAAGAGGCAATCCCCATTTCCATTGGTCAATTGGATTCAACAAAACGCACACCGCTCCACTTCTCCCCAACAGCATTCGGAAGCACAACAGGTTCCCGCTTCCCCGGGACTTCATGTCTTGGCGCGCATTCTGGAAGGCTGCTCGCTTTCGAGCTTTTTGCGATATCAACGGTCGAAAATCGAAATCCTCGCATCACCGACATCCACATGGCCGCCATTCGGGGATTTTTCGAGCAGGGTGTGCTAGACCACAGCATGTGCTCACACCTACCGCTTCCAGCTACTTCCCGGCCTCAACAAACTTTGGAATATTTGCATGTGACAGCGCGTGGATTGTCCGTTCGTCAGGTCCAGAGTCCAGGGACCAGAAGCCCGAGTCCAGGGACGAGAAGCCCGAGTCCAGGGCCCAGAGGCTGGGGGCTGGGGTCCCGCCGTCGTCCCTCGACTTCCCGTCTGCCCGCTCCGCTCCATCATCGGCTTCTCCTTGAGATGCCGTTTGTCAGTTGTTCATTGTGCTGATTGGGTCCCGTCCTCGTCATCGTCAGCGCTAGCCCAGCCACCCCCCAGGTTCCTCTGGACAATGCAAGTGTTCTGCAACAGCTGCTTCGGTTTCGCCTTATGTGCCTTAGGTAGTCGGGAAGAGTTCCAGGCAAACCCATATGTCATGCATGGAGGCTGAGACCCACGATTTCTATTCCACGGATAAGAACTACCCGTGTGTGACATCGCTTTGCATCTCAGTATAAACGGATACACGTGTTCGAGACGGCGCCGTTGGCCATCGTTGATCGTGGGCCAACTTGTTGGCCGTGTCCTGAATCTGATTGGCTCAAGCCCTGGGCGCAAGTCGGAAAGGGCAAGTGGTGGTCAATGCTTCGGCTTACACCGGGTGCCCTCCCTTCACCACATGTTCCAAGAGGTATGTAAGGTACGCACATACTACGAAGACCAAGGGGAACCTTTCGTAACTGTAGCAAGGAGTATTTGGTCATATTCATGTTTATTACAAGACCAGATGATCAGAGTAATGCACGTGTGCCCCAATGGAGAGTTGAATGGTGCCAACATGCGCATGTACGCAGAAAAACAACATGTCATGACTACGAGGAGCTTGTTTGTTTGAATCATGCATGGGGACATAACCCGGAGAGTATGCACCTGAGAAAATAACGATGGGCAGAGTCTTTCTCTGCCTCTGGCCAGGAAGATGTTGGCCAATGCTGCCACTAGGAGCTTAACGGGGCGGTCTGACCCGACTCCTCCTTTCTTTCGTGTTTCTGCTTAACCAAATAGCAGGTTCTATAGATTAAATCGAGTACACTCTCTACTTGAGTGGATTGAGGCTTTCACCTAAAGTTAAAATCTGTGAGAATAGAATGAAGATGGCATGCTGGAACGACGAGGCTTCCACCCTCGGGCCACCTTCCACTCCAACCCTCCACTTACTCATTACTTGCACAGTTTATTGGCAAGCCTCCCGAGTCCCGTGCCCCGAGTTCCGAGTTCCAGGCCATCCAGGATTTGCTCTCCAACGTTGATCCTCTGTGGAGACCGTGGCTATTCTTGAGATAAGCTTATTTTGAGAACAACTCAAAGGTGGATAGAATGCTTTGTTGGGCCATGCTAACATAACGTCTTCACCCGTGGCTGGTGATGAGTTAGACTTCCCTTCCCAGTACTGTTTTGATCACACTCTCCGCACCCTTGACGATTATTTTTTTCTCACTATTTCCACTTCCAGTTATGCTCCCCCCGGGCGTTTCTTCCACCATCTTTGTCCTTTCCAGCGTAAATAGTGGCCAGGACAGGAGGTAGTACCCTCAGAATTACAGCTTACCTCTAGCTGATACTTTGAGCTGGACCCATCAACAGCGATATCTTGCGTCCAGCAGAGCTCACTTTGTGCGAAGAGACTTGAGACTCATTCCACAAGAGACTGGTACTACACACCACGCCCAGTTTAAAACCATCACCAAAAGTCGGCTCGCGAGGAGACATCCAACCGGACTCGGTCCAAGGCTCTTGTAGTCGCCCTTTGCAAGAAGAATTTGCAGGGAATCTACGACTCATCGGTTGTCATAAGCGCAGGATGAACGGGATACGTTTTGGCTCTGGTGTGGTTCGCTCCGATTTCCGCATCAATCTTATTCTTGGACGCGTACTTCCGTACCAAGCCAACCATCTGCCCCCGAATCTCATCACCTCTTCTCCCCTCCAAACACGGAACCCTACGCCAACGCTTACTCTGTGACTCAAATGTCAACCGTTCTCAAACAAGGCCGAGAATGCCGCACAGCAACGGCCCTCGCCGCGGTCCGGCCCTCAGGGTTTCTAGGGGGAAAAGAGATGAAGAAAAAGACCGCAAGGCTGACTCCCAACGTTATATCGGTTACGCAAGCGTGTGTGAAGAACACCGGGCCAAGTTCATGATGGTTGGACGCCCAGCTCTCCTCCGGCTTGGAGGTTGAGGGTTGAAGTGGCGTGCGCGCTAATTAGCCGTCGCCAAGATCCAGCTTGACGTAAAACGGCCCCTCCTTCCCCCCCACGCCGGCAGTGAGAAAAGGCTGAGTCAATGATTGAGATGTTTTGGTTCAAGGGCTGGACCAGAAGTTGGACATCCTGTAGGCCTCTTTGGGAAAACTGTGCGCCAATTGCTCATCTCCGAGGGGGTGGTCGCGGCAGTCTCCGTGGACTACTTTACGGGTTAGGGGTCCGGATGACGCCGTCTTATGCAGTATGGAATTCCACCCGGTTTCGGAGCCCGGTTCTGGCACGGAGAAGAGGGATTTTGAGTGCAGCAGGCGCAAAAGCCCACCCGGTGCCCCGCGTCGGCTGGCGTGCATGCGTGCATTGGAAAATTGCCCCGCGTTTTGAAAGTTTGGCGATTGCATTGCGATACGACCACCGCTGTCCGCTTGGTGACTCAGGGGATTGGAATTGCCCCACCAACCCCGCGTACCTCGCCTTGGGACGGTCGCTTTAAAGTTTAAACTTCGCAACAAATTTTTCTACGAGACCGAACGGATCGCGAATTGGACTGCTTCCTTGCCGTTTTTGGCCTTATTTCGTGTGAACATGGCGACCATCATTCTGGGTTCCCAATGGGGTGGGTTTTTCAACAAACAGGCGCACCACTGTTTCCGAGTGCGACGCTAACTTTGAGTTTTTGTGGTCAGGGGACGAGGGCAAGGGGAAGCTCAGCGATATCCTCTGCCAACAGGCGCGTGTTTGCGCCCGCGCCGCTGGCGGCCATAATGCGGGTCACTCTGTCGTGTACGTTTGTCGGCCAAAGACTTCCGGAGTTGCACGAAGCTAATTGACCACGTCTGCAGTGCCAATGGCGTGTCCTACGAGTACGAACGAACCCATGCGACCTTTTTTCCTCGAATCTGCCTCACCCCGAACAAAAAGTTGACCTGATGATCGCATAGTTTCCACCTCCTGCCCTCGGGCCTCGTCAACCCGAACTGCACCAACCTGATCGGCTCGGGCGTCGTCTTCAACGTCCAGGCCTTCTTCAAGGAACTCGCCGACCTCGAGGCCAAGGGTCTGACGCACGCGCGCAAGAACCTGCTCGTCAGCGACCGCGCCCAGGTCAACCTCGAACTGCACGCCCGCGTCGACGGCCTCGAGGAGAAGGAGCTGGCAGGAAAGAAGATCGGCACGACCGGCCGCGGCATCGGACCCTCGTACGCGAACAAGGCCGCACGCAACGGGATAAGGATCCACGAGATCTTCGACCAGGAGCACTTCGAGGCCAAGCTGCGCAAGCTGGCTGCCGGCTACAAGAAGCGCTTCGGTGACCTGCTGGAGTACGACGTCGAGGAGGAGATTTCCCGCTTCCGCGAGTACCGCGAGAAGCTGCCCGAGTTTGTCGTCGATGCCGTCAACTATATGCAGGCGGCTCAGGCAAGCGGGGTGGATATTCTGATCGAGGGTGCCAACGCGCTGATGCTGGATATCGACTATGGTGCGATTGCCCTTGCGCACGACTCATTGTTGAAGAACCGGCGCTGACAGCGCTTTCCTTTCTTTCCAGGCACATACCCGTTCGTCACCAGCAGCAACACCGGGTTGGGCGGTGTCATCACCGGCCTGGCCGTCAACCCGAGGAAGATCAAGTAGGTTATCTCCCGGATGCGCATTGGCTTGTCGGTTTACTAACAGGGTTTACTCTAGGGAAATCATTGGGTTAGTGCTCTCGCTCCTGGTGATTGAGTGACGTATCTTACTAATTCCCTGCCAGTGTTGCCAAGGCCTACACAGTATGTCCCCCTCGCCAGAACCGCCGAGATGGAACATCAAGATCACTAACGGTAAACAGACAAGAGTCGGCGAGGGCATCTTCAAGACAGAAGATGTGGGCGAGCAGGGCCAGAAGCTGCAGCAAATCGGCCGTGAATGGGGCGTCTCGACTGGCAGGAAACGGAGATGCGGATGGCTCGACCTCGTCGTCCTGAAGTACTCTGCGTCGGTCAACTACTACACGGCCTGGAACCTGACTAGTATGTCCGGCAACGAAAGTAATGGCGGTTTGGCGCGACGAGATGCTGACAACTCTCTGCAGAGCTCGATGTCCTCGACACCTTCCCCGTCCTCAAGGTTGCCGTTGCGTACAAAGACTCCGAAACCGGAAAGGAGCTCGACTACTTCCCGGCTGACCTCAACTACCTCGAGAAGTGTGAGGTTGTCTACAAGGAGTTTGAGGGCTGGCAGTCATCAACGACGGCCGTCAAGACTTTCGTATGTCCACCTCCGACTGGCTGAGAGATGGATATGGAATCATTGCTAACACCGTCTATAGGCGGACCTGCCTAAGCAAGCGCAGACTTACGTCCGGTTCGTTGAGGAGTTCACGGGCGTGCCGGTGAAGTGGATCGGGACGGGCCGTAAGCAACCCTTCTCCTTTTGTCCTTACTTCCTACGCAAGCGGCGCCAGGGCTCGTGCTAACAAGCTGCAGCGGCTCGTGATGACATGATTTACCTGTGAGCCAACAAAAGTTGGCTCCGAGACAGGCGACGAACGGGTTCGACACGACCGCGCGACGACATGGATTTGATATTCGACTTTGACGCAGTACCTAGGAGACAAGCCGACATGAAACATTGATTTTTTCCAGCAGAAGGAAAAGCCATAGAACACCGCCACGCCAACCCCGAATCGTGGTCTGGGGATGGGCCTCTCGCGGAATACACCGGTTGCTGGAGTTATATGCGCTTTGGGAACGGAAACAAAGGAAAGAACTTTACAAAGAGGCTTGAGCAGCACAGCAGGGTAGATTTATTAGATTTTGATTTTTGCTTACGGTTGGGATCTGAGGATGATGAGGATCTTAGTGTGTGAAGCTGCTCCATCCTTATCACCACACCCCGACATTCTTGAAGTCCAGCTTAACCCTAACCCTTACTGATGCCTGCAAAACGAGGGCAGGCTCCGAGGCTCCGCCCTGTCGCCTCCATCATCCACGCCAAAATTTTCCGCATGCCTGCTTTTACAACTTTCAACTTCCACAACGCCAGCAACTTGCTGCACAATGCGCAGAGATCTGGACGCGCAGGTCGCGCTCTAGGCATTGGCACCCCAAAAGCATGCAGGTGATGGTAACTCTCTGCTTATTTTGCTTGCTTGGGAGAGGACATTTCCTCATGGTAATATTTTCCATCCTCAGTGCCTTCCGTCGTTTGCCGTGTCCTTGCCCATCCCCCATCTCCCCATCTCATCTTCACTCACCATTCTCACACACCCCCTCTCTTCACGGTCATGATGGATGACCTACCTACCTACCTACCTACCTACCTACCTACCTACCTACCTACCTACCTACCTACCTACCTACCTACCTACCTACCTTACAACCGTCTCCTGCCTGATTCGCTCAGCCACCCACCCGCTCCCGCGGCTGTTCTTGAGCCAGGATGCGCACCGCTTTATATCACTTCGTGATATCTGGCGGTTGCGTATCAGACGAGATTGACTGCAATGCTTTTTGAGTACGGGACCTTCTCCTTTTCTAACGTGGAGGATCTCGTAATTTATCTGTTGCAACATGACTCTTTTTTTTTTTTTTCTCTTCGCTTTTTCGCTGTCTTTGTAAGGCTGAAGGAGGATGGTTGTGTTGTATCCAGGCGTTCCTGGCATCCTCCCAGCTGCCTCGGCTTACCTGTCGCACTCTCCTCCGTGGGATGCGGCCACCTCTTTTGTCAGAGGGGTATACACCAAAAGTTTATTATAAAAGACAAACAAACATGGCGACACTGTTTCTCGTGGCTAGCTCTGTGTATATGTGCTTACGCATTTGGTAAACTTCTGCCTTTGGTGAACAGAAGGTCCGTCTCCGTTTGACCAATGTCCGTTTCGTCGTCAGACCTGGACAATGTTTCATGGTTCAGGTTGAGTCTTGAGTCCAGGCGGCCTGCCGGATACTCTGTGCTCTTGTATGGACATGCCAGCAAGACGATGTTACTTAGTATCCCCATAAGGGCTGGGAATCTGCTTCCCAGACAGGCGTTGTAAAATGCTCAGGGAACCTCTAGCATAACGAAAAATACCTGATTATTAGCTACCTACTACGCTACTTCAATGCTGTGATGATTATATCTAGAAAACAAACGCCCCAACAGAAAAGGAGAACCATGCCAGCCACCGCTGTCCCTCACCCCCCTTCTAAAAACCTCATATATTTCCCCGTCTACCCACTCACGCTTACCCCCCTCCCCCCATCAAAATCCAACTCCCATCCCCTCCAACACCGCCCTCTGCTCGGCAGCGCAACTAGCACAATACTCAGCAAACCACTCCCTCAACGCCGCCATCCGCTGGCCCTCACCACCCCCCTCCTCCTCCCCCTCCTCACCACCATTATCAACCCGGCCAGCCACAACCTTCTGCTGCCCCCTCCCATCACCAGCACCACCACCCCCCTCCTGTTCCCCTTCCCGCCCCTCCGACGCTCTCACCAGCAACTCCCGAACCTGCTCACACCTCCGATTCTCCCCGCGCAGCCAGTCCTCCCACTCCGAGCGGACCATCTCGCGCTCGATGCGGTTGACGACGCGCATCGCGACGAGCAGGTCGTGGCGGTAGGCGCCCATGCGCTGGCGCACACGCTTCAGCCGGCGGGCTGTTGCGCGGCTTGTTGCTGAGGTGAATTGTTCGGCGTCTGGTGAGGAGGGGGGTAGGGCGTCTTGGTAGGGGGCGTCGAGGCTGATTGTTGCGTTTGCGAGGGTTTGGAAGGTCGTGAAGCTGAAGGTGTTTTTTGTGCTGTTAGCTTGGGGTTGGTGATGAGTGTGGAAATGGGAGGAGGGGATGGGGACGAGGACTAAACTAACCATTGGCTTCCGTTTGACGTTGCCTCGACACCGGGGGCGTGCAAGCCCGCCGCCTCGTCCAGGTCGGCCAGGTAAATCGCCTTGCTCATCATCAGGTTCGGCCCGACGCCCAGGCGGGTCATGTAGCGCGCCGACTTGCGCTCGATCCACCACGTCGCGCTGGCCTGGGAGACAACCACCAGGTTGTACGCAGCGCTGGCGGCCAGCAGCAGCAGGATGACGCGGTTGGCCGTGACGATCTTGTAGATGCGGCGGACGGCGGCGAACGCCCACATCATGACGCTGGTGATGGCGCTCTCCATAAACGACCGCCCCGTCTCGAGCATCATGTCGGTCAGTGTGCGCGGGCGCACGGCGGCGGCCGCCACCTTTTGCTGCAGCTGCTGGCCCTCCGGGGTGGTGTCGGGCGAGAAGACGACGACCTGCGTCTGCTGGCCGATGTTGCCGTAGACCTGGATGGCGCGCTTGGTGCGGCTGTGCGAGCCGAGTTTGCGCACCTGGTCCGTCGTCACCTCGGCGAGCTCCTCGGCGTCGTTGGCCGCGTCGCCGAGCGCCTGCCGCTGCACCATGTTCTTGGCGAACGGCGGCGCCGTCGACCAGTCGGCCTTGGTGTAGATGGCCAGCTTGCACTTGGACTTGGCCAGGTGCGTGATGACCACCTTGGTGACGAGCTTGAACGCCTGCGAGTGCGGCAGGTGCCAGGGCGTTTTGATGTACGTCACAACGTACGTGATGTGGTCGTTGAAGATGTCAATTGTCTGCGTGTCGGTCACGTCGCCGGGCTTCTTGCGCCCCAGCATGTCGACGTAGTCCACCTTGAAGCGGAACTGCCGCCGCATCCGGCCGTGGTCCTGGAGCTCCCAGGGGCCCTGGGCAATCTCCTTGGCGCCGCGCTCAAAGTAGAGCTTGGGGAAGATGAAGCTCTTGTCACCAAAGAGGACGTGGAAGCACGACTTGGCGCTGATCTCAAAGTGCCTATCCGCCACGCTCTTGCCCATGTCCTCGGGCTCGTACACAACTGGGCGAGTGGGCAGCTGGAGCTTGTGCAGGGGCTTCTTCAGCCTGTGCGACCTGTACCGGCCGTGGGAGTCGTGCCCTCTCCTCACGACGGGCCTGCCAAACGGCGTGCCGTCGTCCGCTGGCGTGTTGGACGACACTTCCTCCCAGCTCTCCACGCTCGGGCTGCGCTTGTCGTCCTGCTCCTTGTTCAGAGTAGACAACGCCGAGATAATCTCGGACAGCTCCATCGGCTCTGCCGCCTGCAGATCATCAATAAGGAGGTTGAGACGAGACTGAAGGAGGGAAAAGTCCTCCAAGAACACCTTGATGGTGACGCGCGAATACGCAATGTCGGGCATGTCCTGGTTCAGGTGCAAAAAGACGAAATCACAGTCGCGGCCCGGTGCGGCCGTCAGCTCCGTGATGCTGTCGAGGTTGATGGCGTACGCCACGACCAGGCCCAGCTGGTGGCCGTAGAAGTACATGCGGTCCGGCGTGACAAAGACCCGGCCGTTTCCAGCCATTCCGCCTTCCTTACCGCCAGTGGAGGTGCTGGACCACGCCGCATTGAACACCAAGACCGGTTTATCGTCCACGGGCGCCGTCGGAAAGAATAGCCTAAACTGCGCGTACTGCGCCCTCAGCTCGGGGGGGTAGTTCAGCGGAAGCCTGTCCACCGGCTGCGGCTCGCGAATTTTAAGGTCTGGGAGAGTGGCATCAACGCTGACCGTCTTCCTGTGCAGACCGCCAGACGTGGCCAGCTTCTCCACGGCGGGTGACCGTGGCATAGCGGTGGCCACGAACGGGTCACTCATGTCAGGCTTGGGGGTGTGGGGTATCGAAGGGCTGGGGCAGTACATGGACGTGTAAGGACTGCTGCCCCAGTAGTTGGCCAAGACCGCGCTCGGCAGGGGACGAGCCGCTCCCGCGTTGGCGCTCGCCAGAATGGCCGTCTTGCTGAGGTTTGTCCAAATCGGAGGTTTGGCCACAGTAACCGGGGCCAGACTGCCCGGCTGGTGGTCGAGCATCGAGTTGGGAATACGCAGGGCAGGAGCGTGCCCAATGTGAGGCGATGTCGACGTGCTCGGGACTGTGCCTAAACCGGCCGCCCCAGACGCATCGAGCGCGTTGGCGATGGTTGTTTTTCGGTGTAGATCCAGCTTCTGCATGATACGCGCAGCATGCTCACGCCCGCTCTCACCATCCTCTCGTCCAAGGTGGGTCGTAATGGCCCGGCGGGGAGGCGCATCAAAGCTGGCGCGGGTGAGGGTGCCATCCTGCCCGGGAATAGGGAGTGTCCCTTGCTTCTCCAACCCAGCACCCGCTTCGTCGAGGTTGTCGAGCGCCTTGGCCGAGAACTCGGGAATCGACGGCGGGGTGATGGAAAAGGCCGGATCGACCCCGCCAACCAGTGCGCTCTGGTCGCGGCCCATGCTAGCCTCGATGGCCTTCTTCTTGGCCACCTCAAACACCTCGAGCCACTCAATCAACTGCGCCTGCGTCTCGGCCTGCAGCATGATGGTCTGGGTCTTGGTCTTGATCTCGAAGCAGAACCGGCGCTCTTCCTGGACTGCGGGCCGTGCGCTGCACAGCAGCACTCCGATCTCGTCGCCCTGCAGCACGCCCTGCGGGCCCTGCACCAGCCACCCAAAGACTCCGTCGCGGCAGTAGTACCACCTCCGGATCCACGTGGTCCTGACCGGCTTCCCCGAGAGCATGCGCAGGAACAGCCAGCCTTGCTTCTCGGAGATGACGGCGACCAGGTCCTTCCGCTGCATGCTCATGGGGCCCTTGGAGCCGAGAAAGGGCACCGTCGAGATGCTGTAGTCCTCCAGCTCGCGAGACGGCTTGTACATGGCGATGGTGCTCTCGCCAATCTCCCGCCGCGCGATCTGCATCTCTCTCCTAAACACGCCCTCGGCCATCTCCATCTCCTTTGCCCACCCCCTGATCCTCTCCAGGTCGTCGCCCACAAAACTCTGCCCGACGACGCCCGTCGACTCCCTCGCGCGCCTCATCCCCCGGCCCACGTCCGCGCACACCCTCACCAGCAGCTTATCCAGCCCGGCCCTGACCTGCGGCGCCGTCTGGCAGTAGTCCAGGCTCGCCTTGAGATACGCCTTCCTCGTCTCGAAGACGGCAAAGGCGTCCTCGCGCAGGGAGCTCGGCTCCTTAGTCTTGCTCTGGCCGACGTAGCGGGCGAGGGTGCCGTCAAAGGTCTTTTGGGCGGCGTCGAGGGCGCGGCGGGTCTCGCGGAAGGCCTTGAGGTCGGCGTGGACGAAGGCGCGGATGGGGTCAACGCTGGCGGGCTCGAGCTGGCGCACGACGGCGAGGATGCCGCCCCACCAGTCGCGGGCGCCGTCGCCGGCGCGGCGCAGGGCCGGCAGGGTGTAGTCGGCGTCGAGCACGGGCGAGTCGGCGGGCGAGGCGATGGCGTGCGGCGAGATCTTGGAGAGGTAGGCGGCCACCGTGTCTTCGAGGGCGAGCACGTCGTGGACCAGCTTGGAGGTGCTGCGTGCGTAGCTGTCGAGCCAGCGCTCGATGGCGTCGAGGTGGTCGGAGAAGTGCGTGACGGTGGCGCGGAAGGTGGGCGAGTCGAGGGCGGCTTCGGTCAGGGTGACGGGGATGGCGGGGCCTGGGTGGGACGATCGGGAAGGGGGCTGCTGTGGTTGTTGTTGCTGTTGTTGCTGTTGGGAGGGCTGGGAGGGTGGGGAGAGATGGGAGGACGTGGAGGGTTGTTGGGACGGCATTGCGGGAGGCATCGTCGCCGACGGCCTCAGACCCGCCAGAGCCGCGGCCGGCGGGAGTGTCGGTTCGTTCATGCCGGGGTCGCGAACCGGATTGCTCTGGAGCTATTGGAGTTGTTCCTATTCTCCTATCTGGGGCTACACAATAAGTGATTTTGTACCCCAATGACCGTACCCAGCTGTCGATCGCGGGAAGGTGACTGAAGAATGTGGTAATGATGGACGGATCATGTAATCTGGATGCTTCCCGTTGTCCTGACGAAGTGCGACGATAAGGGAGCACAGCACAGTACAGTTACGATGCTAGGTACCTCATCCAGGGCTTCTCATTGTCAACATTCCCCAGAGAGCGGCATTGGCGCAGAGCCAACTCGAAAGTCTCGACGAGTTGCTGCGTTGGTGGTTGGAGCCGGGGATTAGGAGAATGGAGAATGGAACTGGGGTACAGCCGTTAGCGAGAGATGTTTCGTTGGCCGCATGGCAATGACGTTTGTTTCAGTTGGATGTCAGTTGAATGCAGCCCTGTCGCTGCCCAGGCGGTGCTGCAGAGCCACCAACTAACTGCATTTGGCGTCCAGGGACCGCACTTCCAGCCAGGGGGTGCCGCTGACGAAAGTGGGGTTCAGTTGGGCTGGTATTCCAGGGCGCACAGTGCGGCGTTCCATTTTTACCCGTAACCGGATGTACAGTACGGAATACACCTCGAGCTGTATCTTTCCCGCTCTCGCCCATATGAGGAGCCAACGGCAGGGCGAAACCAAGACGCGCACTTTCTGGCCCTGGTATATAAGTTGATCCATTGGAATGCTTCGTCATGTCTAAGACCGTAGACCCAACTGGTGCCATCCTACCTCTGTCCAGGATTCCGCCATGACAACCACACTCAGTCCACCCAGCCCGCAAGGTACATCCTCTGGCTGCGCCCATGCTCATCGAGATTAGACATTCCTCAGACGGCACTGCTAACCTTGCTGCCTTTCATCCCCCAAGCCCTCCGGGAGCACATACGTCTTGTACATGGCCCTATCGCGACCCAGGAGACAGATTCTTGCTGGAATCTCCCCCCTCGATTTGCTCGCCCTCTGCACCTCCATCTGAATCGGCGTGAAGCCCGAGATGTGGGAGAAGGTGAAAGACGACCCAGCGCCTCCGGTCCCTGCAATATCAAGGTCCACCACCGATGGACATTGGCCTTCCGTATATGGCTGGTACACCACTTGCGCCGATTGATATGCAATGCGGAGGAGAATCGACCTTGGCTCCTCTGGATGGGTATTAATACACAATGGGCCACCCAACCTGGTCGCTGGGAACACACCTTTTTGGCTACACAGCACAAGTAGAGACTTGTCGTCAAGAAACTTGATATCGACGATCGCTACGTCTCTCGGTAGCCCAATTCCGCAGGCCTTTGGTGAGGCGGAAGCGGTGGCACTCTTGTCGACAAGAACATCCGAGCGCATGATATAGACTAGATGCCATGTTAGCCCTAGTGCCTTCAGTCGCCAAAAAACCGCTGGCGGATTAGAGAGAAAATACTCTTGTGTTTGTCGTCTTCGGGTACTATTGCGGTAAATACGCCAGAGGAACCGCTCTGGACCTGATCGTTAGCCCAGATGCATCCCGTGCTTTAAGCAGTGCAACACAAGCTTACCTTCTTGGTAGGCCGGCTCATCCAGATAACATGCCTCCATATCTTCTTCCCTATCGATATCTCGGTCGTCTGACCAAACTGGACACCCTGCTTCTGGGCGTCGGCAATCCCCTGAATGACGGTGTTGGCCCTTGAGGTCAAGTAGTTGGCCAAAAAGTCAACCCGGGGTAGCACCTTCATGAACAGTCGCCCAGCCTCCTGTTCCTGCAACTGTTTGTCGAGGAGATCCAGGAGAGACAGTCCCGGCTCAACCAGCTCCTGATCTTTGACATAGTCCTCTTTCGCAACTTCGTTAAAGTACAGCGCCAGAGGGCTATTCGCCAGGTAGTACTGAATGTACGCCAGCACTTTGGGATGGTCCATTGTCGCTTCCTTCTCGGTGAGCTCCTCACTGACTGATGACGATCCTTGTTTGTCGATTTCGAGTTTCAGCCAGACGGAGAAGGAATTGAAGTGCTCCAGCTCGTCCATGACGGTCGACAGAACCCTGTGGGCAACCATCATGAGACAGGAGACGATGTCCATGAGCTTATTAATTTGGGCCTCGTCAAACCCAATATTCTCTTCGGAGCCGTGGAAGCGAGCAAGCCCGAGCAAGCGACTGAGGATGACACCGCATCGCTCCAAAGCTGGAATAAAGTTCTCGTGGACCAGGCCGCGGAGACTTGTCAGCCCAGACACCACGGCCTTCTCCCAGCGCTTGTGCCCCTATTGACAGTCAGTCCAAGTGCACTAACGTTGGGCGATTGGCATATAAGTGTGGTCATACCCGGTCCCCGAGGGTGTCTGTCAGCCATTCCTTCATCGGCTCAAAGACGTGGCCCGTTACCACCGTGTGGTACAACGCCTGGATCACTGTCATTTCCCCACTTGGCATCTTCTTCAGGTCGTCCTCCACGCCAGCCATGAATCTCCCTGGCAGTTCCTTCGTCGACTTCCACTCGCTCACCATGTGCGACTGTGTTTGTTTGAGATACCGCAGAAGATTCTGCAGTGTCGTTGTCTTGGACGCTATGAGGGACAGGTTGATAGGGGAGCTGTCCAGAAAGGTGAGTTCCATGGGGACCAGATACAGCGAGGTACCGTCCCCTGCCAGCGGTCGGAGCAGGAGCATATGCGTAGAGACTTCGGGATGTGAGCTGTGCCCGCACAGCTGGAGGACCCCATCACCACGGGGCGGAGGCCTGACCGTGCCGATGACGAACGAGTCGTAGATGCTGAGATGAATGCCGCCGTCGGCCGTTCCCACGACCATGACATGGACATCGTCCGCATCTTCGGCCTTGCACTGGCGGAAAACCGAGTCGAGCGATGCGGTCGACGAAAACAGAAACGTATCATCCCTTGCCAGGTCAGCCTCTCTCTCACGCGCAAGAACAAAACAGAAAAGCAAAAACCCACTCACCCCGACCCTCCAGAAACAGGTAACGGGCTCAACTTGGGCAGCGCCGTCTCAACCTCCAAAAAGGTCAACGCACGCGGCAAATCCACCGCCACATCCCCGGTCTGCTCCCCATCCAGCAGGACCTTCCTGTCCTCCCCTCCCCTCCTCACGCCCTTCCTCCGCCTGCTCTCGCCCGTCACGTTCCTCGCCCACGCAATGAACGCAATCCTCCCCTCGCTCCCACCCCCACTCCCACTGCCGCCAGAAACCCTGATGGCATGCACCGCCTTCCCACCCTCCAACCCGACCAGCCTCACCACCCCATCACTCCACCCCACGGCAAGGAACTGTCCTACACGGCACACACACACACGCACAAGTCAGCACCAGAACCAAATCAACACAACAATACAGCAACGGAGAGAAAAGAAGTAAAAAAGAGTACATACCATCCCACTTCCACCTCACCCCCTCAACCCTCGCAGCCCCCCTCTCCACCACAACCCTGGACACAGGCGGCTGAGCAACAGCAGCAGTAGCAGCCTGGCCTTCACCGCCGGCAGCTGCAGCAGCGCGCCAGACACACAGCGCGGCGCCGCCGTCCCCCGCCGTCGCGGTCAGGTCGATGGCTGGGTGGCATGCCAGGTGGCCGCCTGTTGCTGGGGAGGTGAGGGGTGTTGTGCCTAGGAGGGGGAGTTTTGGTGGTTGTTTTGGTAGGGGTGGGGGGTTGTCGGTCGTCATGTTTTTTTTTTCTTTTTTTTCGGAGTTGGGTGTTTTGGTTCCCTTCTAGATATCGCGTCTTTTTATACCTCTACAGTGATGGGGTGGAGGGAATGTCAGTTTGGTGTGATGGTAGTGGTTGGGGGTTGTTGCTGACTTCCAGGTTTATTATTAGGAGTGGAATGTGAGTTGAGTTGAGTGAAGTTGCCAATGCTGATGTGTATCAGAGAGAGTGTTGGTGTCTGCGTTGGGCTGTCAGTGGTGGGCTGAGCGCCTTGTGGGTGTCGTGTCGTGGACGTGTAAGGAAGGAGAAGCAAATGTCCTGGGCTCAGTACCTTTTAAAAAGGCTTTTTTATTTCTAGAGAACGGTGTTGTTTTGCACGTCTGGTTGTTCCTGCCAAATTCATGCCTTGGGTGTTGTTGCTCCAAGTGCAGCCCGCAATGGTGTTTTGTTACCATTCCTTAGTCCGATATTCGCACTGTGCGTGTCAGTCCCCAGAGGAATCAATTCATTTGGGCCTGTTCGAAGACGCACAATCAAGAATGCTTCAATCAACAACACGCATCCTCCATTGTAATGTGTAACGGAGACATTTTCCTGCCGTCTCTAACCACGCCAAGCACCAAAGAAACATGCCAGCTCAATTTCACCAACGTCGATGACCCATTGCCTTGTCCCCCTCCTCGTCTGACCATCTCCTCTACTCGATTAGGTAGGAGTCGGCCACAGACTTGATCTCCTTGGAAAAGGTCACCTCCTCGTTCATCTCCAGCAACTCGACAGATTGGACCTGTAGGCTCTGGTCAGCTGCTGGCTCGTTTCACTCCAAAAGAGGCGGGGTACACTTACGTCAACATCCACAAACGGCGACGTCTTCGAGAACCGCACCTGGATCGGGAAGAACTCGTTCTCGTCGTCCGTCTGCGCCTCAAACTCAAACGCGCCGCTGGGGTTCTCGTCGCTGACCGTGCCGATCGACCACTCCAGGCTGTCACCAGACACATCGTAGGTGGCATCGAAGCTGGACACCGATGGCTCGGCACTCACGAAGGGAATCACGACGCTGACGTCCTTCAGCGTGTCGTCGCCAGAGAGCTCGTACTCGACCGTCAGCGTGCAGTTGCCGTCGGAGCCCTTGTTGACCCAGACGGTGAAGCTGATGGGCAATACGCTGCTGTCGTCCGCCTTGGCCGTCGCCCGCCACCGGAGCACCGGCACCGCATTGTTCACCGGGAAGCCACGCTCCACCTTGGCCATCTGAATAGCTTTGGAGCTGTTGAAGAGGTTCTTGTCCACGTTGGGATGCGTGCGGAACTGGGCCCCGTGTGACGGCTTGGCGTCCAGGTTCAGCTTGATCTTGGTGAGCGAGGGGTCCGCCACGCGCAGCGTCAGGTCGCCGTTGATGGAGAATGAGTTCAGCCCGCCCTCCCGGGAGATCTTGGCCGTGATGGCTTCGTTGATGGTGACGTGGATTGCGTCCCGGTCTAATGTCGACGATACGCGAGAAGCAGCAACCGGCTCCGGGGCGGAAGGGGTGGCGACGGGCACGAGCGGCGTGTCGTCTACGGGACCCAGCTCTGTCTTGACACGCTCAAACATATCTGTAGTCTTGGACTTCTTGCCCAGCTGCATACCCTTGCCCTTCGGTGCGGCGAACCTGCGCCTGTCAGCTTTCCGTGCATGCGCGACAGGGCCGCGGGAATCGCATACTTGGACTTATTCTTCTCCGCCTCGTACGTATCGAATGTCTCGGTGACGGTCGGGCGCACTGGCGGCGTGTATGTCGGGTATACGGGTGGTCGGCTCATGCCGCCGCTGCGACCGCTCCTCCCAGTCTCCTTGCGCTGCATCTCCAGTTGCTTGGCTTTCCTCTTGCGCTCCTCGGTCGCCTCCAGCTCCTTGTTCTGTTGTGCGGCTGTGTCAGCAACTGAAACCCGGCAGGCGGTAGCCCGTGCCAACGCACCCGAGCAATGATCTCCTGGATCCGTTCCTCGTGGCTCTCCATCTCCAGGAAGGTCTTGATCTGGCTGATGGTGAGGTTCTCGCGGTATCCGAGCGTCACCAGCTCGTCGAAGGCGCTGATAAGCTCAAAGGCATTTCGGAGGATCTCGCGTTCGTCGAGGCTCTTGCAGGTGCTGGTGACGACCTGGGCGAACAGGTGCAGCGAGTCGATGTCCTGGAGGATGTTGGACTGCTTGTTGGTGATGAGCACCATGTACAGCTCGTCCAGGGGCTGGTAGACGAAGCGGACATTGTCCTGCTCGACGGTCGTGTGCTGCGTGCCCGAGTTCGCCGCCTTGGGGAAGGATGCCAGAAGGGCTTCGATGCGCGACCGCTTGATGTCGTGGAAGGCCCGCGCGAGGACGGCCTTGCCGCCGCGGGTGCAGATGGACGCCGCGAGAACAACCTATTGATGATGGATGCGTTTCTGTGTCAGCTTTTGGCGAGCATGCGAAGGGACGGCGGTGGACTACCATTGTGGCTGCAGCTGGGGGGTTTGTGGTCTGGGAGTCGGGGTCGGGTCTGGGAGTCGGGGTCGGGTCTGGTCGGTCTGGTCGGGCGATGGGTGCAGTCCAGATAGACAAAAGGAGCTTCACTCCGTCTTGGGTTGGCTGCCGTAACTGATCGCAATTCAATGGCACACTGTGAGTGTGGTCAATGTGGCCGGATGCTGGTCGAGGGGCTGACAGCTGTCAGGAGCAGGGGATGGCTATGGCGGCCCGTTGGGCCCATGCGGAACTGTCGCACAGTACACGGCGCTAACCTGCAAGATGTGGGGCGACTCGCCAGGCTCCCTTCGCGTTTCTGATTTCCGATTGCTAACCAAGCTGGAACTGCAACTTCCATCTTTCACTTTCACTTCTCGACCACGCACTCAACCCAACTGGCACTTTTACAGCCTCTGCCTGTCCCCGCGATCAACGATTTATCGCCTTCCTGCGAGGGGACATTTTAGCGGCTATCAAATCCGTGCTTGTTGTCTCGACGACGTCGTATTATCGCTGTAGCGGCAGCTTCCTGGCACCTCCCCTTCTCGACCGACCGACAAACCATTTTAAGCTCGCCGAGGTTCCGGATCAACCCCGCGCTTCAAGTAACCCACCAACATTTTTCGACCCTCTGTTTAGGGAATTTGTCAGACCGCTGCACCCGCGGCACCACAGACGCGTTGTCACGACCACGCCCCGAACGAATTTCCGGCTTAACACCTGCCTTCTCGATCCACACATTCTCCTCACATCTCCCTGTTACTCTGGCTCCGTCTTGAGCGCTCTTTTCGCTTCAGCGACCGCCGCTCGGCGATATAAAGGAACACCGCAAAACTCTGGATGATGCTGAGGGGCTCCTGGAACTAGAGAAAGCTGCCCAAGCCATCCACCAAAATCCGTTTCCGGACGCTTTCCATTCACACTTGTCCATCACTCTCTCGCAACATCTCCGATGGCGCATGCTGGGATATCAGTAGAGGCTGGGCCTCCGGACCAACTGGGTTCAGCAGACCAGTTTGATCTGGATACTTTCCTCCCCGAGCTTGACCCTGAGGCCTTGGACTTTGGGCTAGAGGAGTCTTATGAACAGACAGAAGATGTTCTCACTGAAGAAATCGCTGATGACGCCAGCCCCTCGGGCCCCGGCCCAAACCACGATGATGCGGTCCAAGCAGGGCACGCTGCCGCTACAGCAGAACATGATCAGGACACGGCCGCCATTGAAGAACCGGGGCATGACGCCGAGGCCGAAGCGAAATATCAAGATGAGATTGGATACGAAGACGACGACCTCGTAGACACCAGCATCACTGAGAATTTGGGCATCACAGTAGCTGAGGAAACAGAGGTTGGGTTATCGAGCACCCTGTCCTACGGCCACCAGGATCTGGCCTCTGCCCAGCCGGTAGACGGGAGCCACACTGAAGTGTTGGAGCAGGGCAAAGAGGCATCCCGGGCCGAGGACACCAACTTTGAAGAGGACGATGAACCCGTGAAGCCACAAGATGAGCTTGACGAAACCGTCGAGGAAGAGGCCGCTGAGCATCTGGGAGACAACGACATAATCATTGCCGATCTCGACGACGAGCCTGCTCATGAAGAGTTTGCCGCTGACCACGATGAGAATGATTTGGACGAGGCGCTTGACGACCTCTCCCGCTCGCTTGCTGAGTTCCCGGATATCGAGGTTCTCTACAACGAAGAGTGTTACTCCCTGTTCGGGACCTCGGACGACGACCCGGAATCATACTTCCTCTCGGATGTTGAGGAGCTCGATCACCCGCTCTCTCAGTTTCTCGCCGCTCTCCGGGCGATCATCTCTGACGACGTCGCACCCACGGACGAAGTTGTGATCCGCCTCGAGCCGTTCAACCTTGAGTTCGGTGAACGGTCAAATGCGAAGTTCTTGAACCGCACCTTCCGTGAGATACTTGATTGCCACGCTACGCTGAGTAGCGTTCCTGGCGTGTCGGCAGAGCCGCTCATTCACCTAATGGTCCGGCGGGACAGCGAAGAACATTTCCTCGAGCTCCTCGCCCGCGCGGAGATTGTCAAGAGCTCGCCTTACGACACAGAGGATTCTGAAATGTCTGACGCTCCGGGCGAGGAATCTGGGCCCAATGTTTTGGATGATGGTCAGCTGCAAAACGAGTCGTATGAGGGCGCGAAGTTCGATGAATATGATGAAGAAGACGGGAATGCCCTCGCAGTCCACGCTGAAGACAAAGCCGAGCCCGAGCCCGAAGCCGAAATAACATCAGATCATGACGATGCGGTACAACAACCAGACCATGATCTTGAGGCTGGTGTCAATGCACCGCAGTCCCAAACCGTCGCTGGAGAGGCTTTCCAAAACGAGGAGCATCTGGAAAACACTACCGCCGGCGAGGAGCATCCGGAAGACACCACCCCCGAGACTCATCCTGACGAAGCGGCTGAGAGCGGAGAAGGTGAGGAGCAACCCTGGGACGAACAAGCATCGGAGGAGGAGGTTCGTGAGGAACAGGTCTGGAACAACGAACAAACAGCAGAGGATGAAACAGCAGAGGATGGAGCACCAGAGGACGAAGGAGCAGGGGACGAAGAAGCCGAGGCTGGAGTGACTGAGGAACAGGCCTGGGACGATCAGGCAGCAGAAGGCAGTGCAGGTGAGGAGCAAACCCAGGACGATCAGGTATCCGAGATCGATGCAGCAAGCTCGGAACAAGTCGAGGTTCCACTCGAGCAGGCCGATGAGTCGACACATTACCACGCTGAGCAACAAAACGACTATGAGATTGTCGAGACGACGGACTTCGATACAGTTGATGAATCTGCTGTCCCCGAAGATGGGACCCATGAGCAGGAAGCAGACTTAAACGGTAAACACTCCTCTTTTCTTTCCCCCATGCCTGGCATTTTCCTGTCCCACGGTTCGACAGCCGCTGTTTTGCGTCTTCATGGCGACAGCAGTGTGGGCAGCCTTGTCCATTCAGTCAATGGGGACGAGACTATCATCCCACTGTCTGCGTCTCGAGCCGGACGAACGCCGTCAGGGCCATTACAACTACCCTCCGTGCTGGCATCAAGCTCCGCCGCAGATGGACAGGCGGAATCCTGGGAGATCGACTATTCCGATGACGAGTTCGAGCCAACTCTCAGCAAGGCTGTGGACAATGGCGGACATTCGGCATTGGTATCTCGAGCTCAAACCACGACTGCCTTGGCATCCGACATGGGTTTTGAGCTGGCCAGCACGGTCAACACTTTGGTGCCCAGCGATGTGGGAATGACCTTCTTGTTCGACACAGAGGCTAACAAGAATGATCATCAAGATGACGACCTCATTCTCGCTTTCGATGACGACCACGATGTGCCTTCCATCCATGAAGAAGCTGATGAGCACGAAGACTACACGATCACCTACGATGCATCAGACAACGTCGCCGAGGATGCTGAGAACGCGGAAGAACTGGTTGCTGGAGGACTTGTCCTCGAGACTACCAGTAACGATTCCAATCACGAACCTCACGCTGTCGTAGTGGAGGAAACGGCGTCTATCCACACCAGCACTACCCTCAACGACGACGAGATCGACTATCATGAGGATAATGGCGCTGGCGAGTCAGTCACGCCACCTGATGGCGTTCAGCAGCCGGCAACAACTTCTGTCCTCGACGACGATGAGATCGATTGGGAGAACGACGGAGACGAGGACGAGCAGCCGCTGAGCGGGGATGAGAATGTCGAGTATGAGGAGCCGAAGGAGGCTGCTCTGAGTCCCCCGAGCGTCGCTGGTAAACGAAGCAGGTCTGATGATGATGAGACAGAGGGTCTGGTTGACGAGACCGGTATGTCTGCGTGCTCCCACTTGCGCCCTCCCGTCAAACGGTTGCGCATCAACTAAACAGCAGGCGCTGATGGGCAATGCAGACTACAAGCGTCGTCGGACTTGAACTGCCGACTCGTCGCAGCACCTTCCCAGCCATTCCTGATTCCGAACAGGTTGTAGTTCAACCGCCCATGACTTATCTTACAGGCCACCAACCCGGTTCCCCCCTTTCTAATTCCAACATCCCCTCCCCCTTTTCCGACTCTTACAGGTAACATTCCAACCGACCAAACTCGCAGCAACACTCCCGGAACTTGACAGGTAGGTCCTAACAACAATTCCCGGAACAATACCGACTTCGCTGGGTCAGCAACACCCCTTTCAGTTTGGGTCCCAATATGTCTCTTGGACCCGGGACACTTTGGAACATAAACAACACAGCCCTTACCATACGACGGCCTGCCGGCTCCGCCACTGAGCGGAAACGACACGGCAGCAAAGTCGCCTAATGCAGCATTTTATCGACCCTTTTCTCATGTAGGAATACCGAAGGACCTTGGAGTTATGGGCATGGGGAAAAAGTCTTGGGCCATGGTTTTTATCTCTTTTGCGTTGAGAGTTCTGTTTTTTTGTGTGTTTTCGTCGTTGGAGGTTGGAGTTATTGGTCCGATCCATTCGGGAAGGGCCATGGTTTCCAACGACCCTTTTTTTTTTTTTTTTTTTCTGTTATGACGGCCAGCGCGCATCTAAAACACACAAAATCTGTCGTGGCAGATGGGGTTGGCGTCGATGCACGGGGAGGTTGAGTGGAGGTGGAGGGGGGTGATGGGCTGGAAGGCTTCCTTTTTTTTCGATTCTCAATTTGGCCGCCACCTGTGAGTCGGTGGTATCTATTCTTTTGACATTATTTACTTTTTTACTTTTACTTTGGCTTGTTTTTGATAGAGATTTGTCGTCGTCCCGACCCCTTGGGGGGTTGTGCCGCGAGAGATGGTACCGGTGGCTTGGTTGGCTTCCAGCTTGTGTGTGCCCCGTCTCATTTTCATTTGCTTGTAGATATGTGGTAGACAATAATGAGATTCTTGGGCTTTGAGCTTGTGGTTTGGGGGAGAGAAGAAGAGAGAACTGGCATGTTGTCGATGCGAGAGGTTATGTTGGTCGTTAACCACACGATCAGATAACGTTAACAACTACGGAATACAAGGTAAATAGCGTAAGGCAGTTGCTGTGTGGGAGGCAGCAGTATTGTCACACACGCAGAAGTATGGATACAGATTAATGTTACCCTGAATGGCCAAGAGAGTTGAAACCGACGAGCGGGTCGAATCTCTGGCCCGAATCCCTCAATCTGCACGACTCAGGGGTTCTCTTGAGACTCAACGGCGAAATGGTGCCATCTGAGAAAACGCAGACCGCGGTAACGTTTTGAACTTTTTAAATGTTGTTGCAGTAATGTAATCTCATCTCAGAGCGGGCATTGCGCAAGCAAGATATTTTCTGTCCTAATACGAGCTCACTTTCGGTCCTCTCACAAGCGTGCGTGTACTATGTAGATGCAGGCGATGGATCCGGGTAATATTCAGTCTGAGGCTCGCTGTGTCAGGTAATCATACGAAGTCCTGTCGTGTCAACAGTGCGACATAAGGGAGGCAGGCAAAGATTGGGAGGGCATATCTTTTTTTTGTGTTTCTGGCCGGGCAACTCTCCTTACCTAGCCTCTTCAACCTCATCCTGATAATTGTGAGCATAACGTTGCTGATTCTGCCCTTTGTGCTTGCGACTCAACTGCTGAAACACAATGGTTGTCTCTCCCGAAGCACTCCCACTCAGGAAAAAGTGGGGATACTGACGTGCGACTGTGGCCCTCACTTGTGGGACTTGCCGAGGGAAAGAAACGTTTTCGACGGATTGTGGTTTTGTTGCTGCTGATCCTTGGACCCAACCACGCCAACCAAACGTCCAACTTGAGATGAAGGGGGGCGGCGGGGCTTTCAGGCCGCCCGCTCCGTGTTGAAAACACCGTGATTCCTCGCAGTGGCAATTCATCGTACTGAGACTTCTAAGGTGCACGTGTAGTGTAGATGTCTTTTGTTTCTCTCTCTTAAGACCCCCAGGAACGTCAAACAGATATAGGTTTTCTTTCATGTCAGCCAAGATGTTTTGAAACTGTGATTCAAATCTCTGCTTCTCCCAGCGTGGCTGAGCTCGTCGAGTGGGGATCTTGGTTCTGGGTCTGGGCGAGCTGGGTTACGACTTGGTGGACATGCCAGGCCGTGGAAAGTGGCGGCCTTTTTTTGGGACACACGGCCTGGACGGTGTCCACTGACAGGGCACGGCACAGCCAAACAGGGGTCCCATCTCTCCGACAGGGGTTTTGCTCGTGATTCTTGAAACCGCCGCCCCATCCCCAGACTTCCTTCGCACCCGCTTGGGATCAGCAGGGGGCCTTGGACGGAACTGTGCTTCTCGATTGCCTCGCGCAAAAAAAGACAGCTCTTGCCGGCCACCACTTTTTGTTGTTCACTGTCGCGAAACACTGGGAAAACGGGAATTCGGTCATTTTCTTTTTTTGGACGGCGACCAGCATCCGATTGAAGCAAATCTGCAAGCGGCAAAAGCAAACCCACCCCAACACTGCAAAGGCCCTTGCGCGCACAGCGACAACCGCCGGACAAGACTCGACACGACTCGACTTCTGTCCTCTTCTGACGCACGAAACAGCAACATCAACATCAGCAACAGCAACCACAACAAGCGAAACGAACGAGCGAACGAAACAAGCACACGACACACGACTTAAAAGCAAAAGGCCGCCGACCACAACCGGCAGATCACGGATGCATCTGTGGCTGAGGCCCTGCTGAATCCCTCGTTGTCCTTTACCTCCGACGGGAGTTTCGCCCGGCGCGAGCGCCCCCAGCCCAGCCCCTCTGGCACCCACTTCTCGGTCGACGCCCTTCAGTCTGTCGCCTGCTTGAAGGGGACTCAACAACCGGGTAGCGCATTCTCGCTGCCCCCCGCCTTCGCTTCTTTACCTTTGACTCTCGACGTTGGAGGACAAAATGCTGGAAGACAAGTACGGCCCATCCCATGCGACACTGGCCCCGTTCTTGCGGCGCGGGATCGGAGGGAGCTTGGTTTGCTGACTCGCCGGTGTTGTTGCTTGCAGGTATATCGGGCTGGCGCTAGCCATGTCCTCAAGTTTAGCCATTGGTACGGCGCCGCTGCATTTCCATCAACGGGTTCAGATGACAGCCGGATGCTAACCCTCTGTGTGACAGGCACGAGCTTTGTGATTACCAAGAAAGTGCGATAACCCTCCCTCCGCGACGCGGGAAACGACACCCTCTCCGGCGCATGCGCACTTTGCATGCGGGCAAAACAGTTGTGCTGACCGCGATCTTGTCTATGGTGTAGGGGTTAATGCAAGCAGAGGAACGGCATGGGTTCGAGGGCGAGGGCTTCGTCTACTTGCGGAGTCCCATGTGGTGGGCCGGCATCATCTGCTGTACGAGCGAACCCCTCCAAGGCCGACCATCCGCGACAAAGACACGCGAACTGACGACGGTTTACAGTGGTTATTGGAGAGATCTTCAACTTTGCAGCATACGCATTCGCACCCGCCATCCTAGTCACGCCACTCGGCGCACTGTCGGTATTGATCGGAGCCGTGCTGGGATCCTATATTCTCAAGGAAGAGCTAGGGACATTGGGCAAGCTGGGGAGCGCCATCTGCCTGATCGGGGCCGTCATTATCGTCCTTCATGCACCCGCAGATGAGGATATCGAGAGGATCGACCAGATTCTCCACTATGCGATCCAGCCCGGCATGTTGTTCTGAGTGTTCCGTCCGGCTGCGCGCCTTGCTAACTGTAGCCCAGGGTTCTTACTCTACTCGTTCGCTGTCTGCGTCTTTGCCGGCGTCATGATCTACAAGGTCGGCCCTCGGTACGGCAAGAAGAACCCACTCATCTACCTGAGCATCTGCTCGACGGTCGGGTCCATCTCGGTCATGGCCGTCAAGGCGTTCGGCATCGCATTGAAGCTGACCTTTGCGGGCCATAACCAATTTACGGAACCCTCCACCTACGTCTTCATGATCATTACGGTGGTCTGCATCCTGACCCAGATGAACTACTTTAATAAGGCGCTGAGCCAGTTCCCGACCAACATGTACGTCCCGACGATTCCGTCATCACTCCCGCGGAAGGCAAAACCGAGCTAACCTTGTCCAGCGTGAACCCTCTCTACTATGTCACCTTCACCACGGCGACGCTATGCGCCTCCTTCATTCTCTTCAAGGGCTTCAACACGACCGAAGCCGTCAACACCCTCTCCCTGATCTGCGGGTTCCTGGTCACCTTCACCGGCGTCTACCTGCTCAACCTCAGCCGCAGCGACCCCAACGGCACCAAGACGCTCGCCCACCGCGACAACGGCGACATCACGGGTACCGACATGATCTCGAGCATCCAGACGCGCATCAGCATGGAGGCCCGGCGGTCCCAGTCGCGCCGCCTCAGCATCGGCAGCAACCCGCGCGGTGGCGACCGCGATGGCCTGATCCGCGCCTACGACGAGGAGGAGGCGGCCGGCTTCGGGCTGACGGACCTCACCGAGGACACGGACGAGGAGGACAACGACCCGCGGTCACCCATGATCCCCAGCTTCCCCGCGCGGAGCAACGGCCACGCCCCAAACGGCGCCGCTCGTCTCGGCGTTAGGAACCCGAACGAGTCAATAGAGCTGCAGAACCGCAAGTCGGCGGAGAGGTGATGACACGGGATCTTGTGGTTGCTGTATTTTTGATATTTGAGATGAGATGGTCGGTCGGTCGGTTTGGGAATGATTCTCTGTTTTCTCCCACCCATCCTCTTGCTTCCATACCTGCTTCACGAGAAAGACATGACGACGATGACACACACACGCACACACACACACACACACACACACATCTTATCTATCCCCTATCCCTGCCCCTACCTCTACTCGATGCGCGCCTTCGGAGAGACAGGGGCCCGAGTTCTGTGTACTTTTATTTGACCTCCCGCATCAAATCGCATTCGGGATTTTTCTTTTCAGTCAGAGAAAAAGCCCCCCAGCGCCCCCTTGAGCGGCTGGCTGGCTGGCTGGCGTTTTCTGTCTGCAACCAGATCCCACCCACAAGTATGTCCCGACATGTAACATTTATTCTCTTCTCCTTTCTTTTGCTTCTTCTTCATTGTTCCGGACGGTTCGCGGTACTACCAGGAGTCATCATCACCATTCATCATGATCGGGACGGGGCAATCATTTTCGTCATTTTCTCTCCTCTTCTTCTTTTTTTCTTCTCTCGATTACCATCTTCTTTTGTCATTGTCAAGAAAACAGGCGCAGGCAGCGAAGACTGGCGCGGAGGAAGCGAAGCACAGGGAAGGTTTAAGGGAGTTGTCTAAGGGGCTGAACACGATGCTGCTTCAAAGGAACTGGTTGGGATTTTTGTTTGGGCTGGGTTTTCGGCTGGGCTGTGCAGGACAGGGCAGGGACTGGAACAAACAAGGAACGGGGGAAGGGGGAGGAAAGGGGGGTTTTTGAGGAAGGAAAGGGGAGGGGGTTCTCCAGGGGGGTATGGGAGGTGTTTTTCATTTATTTTGTGTTTATTTTATTTATGTGTTCTCTTTTTTTTCTTGATGGGTATCGTCAACATCTTGACATTCTGCTTGTTCGTTTCATGAAAATGTTTTGGCGTGGTGGACTGGCAGGTCGGGTGGGTAAGGTACCTTGGGCAGGTAGGTAGGAGAGGCAGGCAACGCCACAGAGGAGTTATTACAGCACATTTCAAGGCGTTTCTTTCTTCTTCTTCTTCTTCTTCTTCTTCTTCTTCTTCTTCTTCTTCTTCTTCTTCTTCTTCTTCTTCTTCTTCTTCTTTTTTTGGAACCTTTTGTCATTTATTTTACATGTTACTTTTTTCATCTTTCTCTGTCATGATCATTCCCTGGATCTTTTGGGAAGAGATGATTTGGTTCTCTTGGAAGGGGGGCTTCGGTTGGTTATTATTTTCTGCGCTATGCTCTCTTCTAACTCGGTTCGGAGAGGGTATGCTTCGGGTGTTGGCAGGTGCTGCCGCAGACATTGACGTTGAAACGGCGTTGAGTTGGACAATACAAATTTTCTTCAGGCAGTGCATCTCGTGATTGACAGGGCGATTTGGAGCCTGCATCAAGATACCAGATGTCAAGGGAGATCGATATCAACACGGGACGTCGGTCAGTAGGGGCACGGCGCCATCTCACACCAAACGCAAGCTTTGTTCAGAGGTCTATTTCCTCAAGCGAGTCCAGGATCGTCCGACGTTAACTGCCTGTCCATGAGGTTCTGGATAGTTACAAATCCACCCTCCCAAGCAACATCCCGTCCGTTTTTCCCGTTTCGCAGACTCAATGCAATATGCTCAAAGTTGACGCCGAGTGACCCATCCATCCGCAACCATCCTGTCGAGCGTGTGGCGCGCCCGAAAATAAACCACCTCCCAGTCGGAGCACGCGTTCCGTTGTGTGATCACCAGCCATACTCGACCGGGGCGTCATCAACGGGAGCGGCCTCGGCGGGAGGAAGAGCCACATCACCACCGTCGCCGCGTTCCTATTGCTCAGCGGGGGCGGCGGACTCCTCCTCACCGGCCTGCTCCTCCTGGCGGGCAGCCTCGGCAGCAGCCTGGGCGGCGGCGGCCTTAGCGCCGTAGTCCTGGCTCATGGGCTGGACGACCGGGGTCTCCTCCTTGGGCTCGATGATGGTGACGGCGTCAGGGAGAGACTTCTGGGGGCCGGCCTTGCCCTCGGGGTCGCTGCCGCGCATGATCTTGACCTTAATACCGAGCACGCCCTGGCGGAGCAGGACGTGGCGGGTGGCGCTGTCGATGAAGTCCTTAGCGGGCTGGCCGGAGTGGATCATGAAGCCGTCGGTGAACTTCATGCTCTTGGCGCGGGCAGCGCGCAGCTTGCCGGAAACGACAACCTCGCAACCCTTGGCACCGCTCTCCATGATGAAGCGGAGGACACCGTAGCAGGCACGGCGGACGGCGAGACCGTTGAGGAGCTTGTAGCGGAGCGACTCGCACTGGGCGACGGCCGAGAGACCGCGGTTCTGGACCTTGGCGGCATAGAGGGAGACCGAGTTCTCGGGGAACTTGAAGCGCTTCTGGATGAGGCTGGTGAGCTCACGGATGCGGCGACCCTGCTCGCCCAGAACCTCCTGGGTGTGTGTGGCGCGGATGATGATGTCGGTGACGGTCGGGGTGACGCGGACTTCGACGCCGGAGTAGCCCTCCTCGGCCAGCTCGCGCTGGAAGAACTCGTTCAGCTCGGCGTAGAACACACCGTCGGCGACGAACTTTCTCCGCTTGGAGCTGCAGGCAACGGAAACGTCAGTCTCGAAATTCCCCCAACCGAAACACCACCTTTTCGAGCACGGCAAGCGATGCCTCTGGAGGCTTCGACTTTCGCCGGCAAGAATCCACCAACGATGATTTTCCGCTACTTACATCTGAGTGCCGGGAACAGCCATGGTTGCGGTTTGGCGATGAGAATCCTCACGAGTTCAATTGTTGCAGGAGTTGAGGCACGGCCGTCTCAAGGTGTTCACCCGACTTTTTTCAAGATTGGGGATATTCGACCAGCGCACTGCTTTTTGCGAATTCTTGGTGGGCTGTCTTGCCCGTTCTGGGTGCGGAGTGGAGTAGGGTTTGGCCTGGCCAATCAGACACGACCAAAGTGTAGAGGGGGTGGGAGTCCGCTCAAGGGATGGGGTGTCTGGAGCGATTTTAGCAGCCTTGCTGCCTGCCGCTGCCTCGCCAGCGCGGGCCCAGCTGCGTGGTGGGGCGCTGTCGACGTCAAGCGCCAACGCTCTTGGCCTGACTGACCTGAGTGCAGCAGCAGCTGTTAACGAAGCGGCAAGCCCAACTGAAGTCAGCAGGTCTCCAGGTGATGCCGCCGCTTTCCCACCTTGGGCAATCTACAGGTCATCAAGAAGGCACATTCGCAACCGGTCAACCTAGGAGATATTCAGCATGTGCTGAAGATGCCGAGTCGTCCCGCTTCCCATCCTGATCGCCTTGCCCACCACGGCTGAAGCTCTAGGAGCCTTGAACTGCGCCGCACATCAGCACCAAGTTCTGCCCGTTCCCGTCTTCGTGTCTTCCTCAAGCTCCGAATCTCGAATTCCCCGTTCCTCGCCCTGCTGCTTGGGTTGTTACCGTGACACCGGCATAAACAACTAGCATCCTTTCCATTCCCTAGTCATGGCGGCGCCACAGCATAAGCACGTCCGTTGTCTTCCGCGCCCCAACCGTTCGCGGGACTGTGCTAAACCACGCCCCAGGTGTTTCCCAACGTGCACGCTCTGCGAGGCGGCAAACCCGAGCTTGGCGACATTGCTCTGAGTGACTACCATCTCGTCTTCCGCTTCCCCCCCGAATCCAAGGCGGCCGCCGAACCACACTCGAAGAAGCACGTCAAGCAAGTGTGGTTCGCGTTCCACGTCATCGCCCAGTGCACCTTGCGCCCGACACCACCAACTAGCGGGGTCCCCTCGTCGATACGCATCCGATTCCGAGACTTCACCTATGTCAGCTTCAACTTCACCGACGAAAAGCAGGCCCGGGACGCCTTCGAGTTCATCCGCGCAAGAACGTGCAGGCTGGGAAGCATCGATAACCTCCTGGCCTTCAGCTACACCCCACCACCAAGCTCCCCCGAGAATAAGGTCGAGGGCTGGGATTTGTATGATGCGAAAGCCGAGTTCAGGCGACAGGGTATCAGTGAAAAGTCGGCAGACCTGGGGTGGAGGATATCTTCGATCAATGCCGACTATTCCTTCTCGCCGACCTACCCGGCCGTGCTAGCCGTGCCGTCCAAGATTTCGGACAACACGCTCAAGTATGCGGCCAACTTCCGCTCCCGCGCCCGGATACCCACCTTGAGCTACCTCCACCCCATCAACAACTGCACCATTACTCGCAGTTCGCAGCCGTTTGTGGGTCTCCGAATGAAGCGGAGCATTCAGGATGAGCGCCTCGTCGGAGCCTGCTTCTCTGCCAATGCCGACGCCCTGGACGCCGTCTCTCCTGCCAATCTGGACAGGAGCCCATCCTCCAGCCACGTGGACCTGAGCGCCGAGAGTGCGGACGCGGACCTGTCACTGTCGGAAACGGAGCGCATGCGGATGGAAGATGAGCTCATTGCTGGCCCCAACGCGCTGTACGACGAGAAGACGGGGAAGCGACTTGTGTACGGCGCCCAGCAGCACAACTTGATCGTCGATGCCCGGCCTGCCATCAACTCTTACGCCATGCAGGCGATTGGGATGGGATCCGAGAACATGGACTACTACAGATTTGCAAAGAAGGTCTTCCTAAACATAGACAATATCCACGTCATGAGAGACTCGCTGGACAAGGTCGTCAGCGCCATCAAGGACGCCGATGTCTCCCCCTTCCCGCCCAACCGGGACCTCCTGGCCAAGAGCAAGTGGCTGAAACATATTGGCGGTATCCTGGACGGCTCGGCTATTATCGCACGGCAGGTTGCCATCCAACACTCTCATGTCCTCATCCACTGCTCGGACGGCTGGGACCGGACTAGCCAGCTCAGCGCGTTAGCGCAGCTTATGCTGGACCCTTACTACCGTACAATCGACGGCTTCATCGTGCTGGTCGAGAAAGACTGGCTCTCGTTTGGGCACATGTTTCAGTTGCGCTCTGGTCACATGAGCCACGAAAGCTGGTTCACGGTGGATAGCGACGCGCTGGCGGGCTCAACCATCCGGCCCGGCGAGAGTGAGGGCCGAGGTGATGCGATCGAGACGGCTTTCGCGAGTGCGAAGCGGCTATGGAACAAGAGCGTAGGCGACAAGAAAGACGCGTCCTCCACCGACGCCGACGAGCCTTCGGCCGTCGATGAGGCGAAACAATCGACCGCCCCGGCCGCTGATGAGCAGGCAACGCGGCCTAAAGACGTCTCGCCCGTCTTCCACCAGTTTCTGGACGCCACATACCAACTCCTTCGACAACACCCGACCCGCTTTGAGTTTAACGAACGCTTCCTCCGGCGCCTACTCTACCATGTCTACTCGTGCCAGTACGGCACCTTCCTGTTCAACAACGAGCGTCAGCGCCACGAGGCGAAGCTGCATGAGCGCACGCGCAGCGTCTGGGCGTACTTCCTAAGCCGCCGACACGAGTTCACAAACGACCAGTACGACCCGACCATCGATGACCACACCAAGGGCCGGGAGCGTCTCATCTTCCCACGTCTCGGCGAGGTGCGGTGGTGGCACCAGGTCTTCAACCGCACCGACGACGAGATGAACGGCGCCATCAACGCCTCGATCGCCACCGCCGAGCGTGTCGCGGCTTACTCTTCCGGGCTGTCCGACCCGACTATCGCCGGCGGCGACGGCACAGGGACACAATCGGAAGGCACGCCGCAGAGTTCGACGAGCCCGTCGCGAAGCCCTCAACCGCCGGCTCTCACTGCAAGCCAGTCGGTCCTAATGGGGGTCGAGACGGCCCATGAGGCGCTGACGCCGGATGCTAGGACGATGGCGTCGTTCAACCGCAGTGCGAGCACGGGCGGGATGCCCGCTGCCCTCGGAGCGCTACAGGATAGGCTATCCGGGTTGGCCATCGGGAAGGGGGTGTTTGGTGCTGCTGTCGGTGGGAGCCCAGCCACGGGTAGGAGCCGTCAAGGAGGCCACAGCACAGAGTCTAATGGACCTAGTGTGGATCCGGCACGCAGGAGAGCGGAAGAAGATGGGGGAGGGGAGGAGATGAGGAGCATGGAGTGATTAGGTACCTAGATCGGGCGTCATAGCGCGGGATGGTTTTGACTATGAGAACAGCCAGCGTTTTTTTGTTTTGTTGAGAGCGCTGGATGGATGAGGCATGCTTGATGAGGGGGGACACATCGTGGATATGAATCTGGTTAACGAACTGAAAACATGGACAGTCCATCTGAAGGGAGAAAAGTGACCCCGAGATTTGTAGCATGATTGGACTGCAACCTCAACCACAACCTCCCAACCATACTCAGTCGACCTCGGGACAACATGCATGAAAGTGATCAACACCAACGACGGACACCCCGAAAAAAGAAATGAAGACGGATAACATCCAGGGCTTGCTGAGCCACCCAGACAAGCAAAAGGAATGGATGCACCCGGGATCGAACCGGGGACCTTTCACAAGGCGCATCTAGAGAATGCGAAGCGAAAATCATACCACTAGACCATGCACCCTAGCTTGATCTTGGAGGATTGTGGCTAAACTGTGTCTCTTAGAGAAGGAGTTGGTGGAGATATTGCAAAGGGAAAAAATGAGGAAGAAAAGAGAAATGGATACACCCGGGATCGAACCGGGGACCTTTCACAAGGCGCATTCTGCGAGGGAGTGCGAAGCGAAAATCATACCACTAGACCATGCACCCGAGGTTTTTCTTGGCAGGGGTGCGTGTGCATCAGACTATCTTTGGTGCTCTGCCCTCGGATGGACTCTGATTTTCGACGGCGATGTGCTGTTCTGTATCTAAGGCTGGTTTGGATGGAGATGATATGTTAGGCTTATGATCCTAGGCCTACAGGTCAAACAGATTACCCTTGGCTTGTTTCTGTGGTGAGAAAATGCCTGGAAAAGAACCTGGAAGGCAGAGTCGGCCTGTCCCAGGCAAACAACGAAGCCATTGGTATCAGCCCGAGCCATCGAGACATTAGATGCAAGATAAGCACTGTAATCCGTCTTCTTTCCAGTGTATTCCGTATATACCTTTTTCCCCAGGTCAAGCTTCGTGGCTACGAGCGTTGAAGTTGTTTGCAACGACACAGTTCAATGTTTATTGCAGACAATAAGCCGCCTGCAATCTGGGCTCCATCTCACCTAAGTCAGGCACTCGCTTCTTTTGTTATCTGGTTCAAGGTCCAAGATAGGGAGTAGAGTACGACCTGACAGGACAGGTATTGCGCTCTCATCAGATATCTCCCTGAATGATGGTCATATTTCTACAGATTACAGCGTGCTGTTTCCTTCGGGTACGTTCTGGTGATTTGCGTGTTCCAGGTTGTTGTGAGGTTGAAGGGAACCTCCACCTGGAAGCTCCAAGTTCAGGAAGCTGCTCCCCCTGAGTTCCGGCAGGTGGTTGACCCCACCCCAAAGCTGCCCCGCACCAGCTGGACTGGCTCGTGCGCTTTCAGGTGGCTACGCACTGGCCAGCGGTGACCAACCCTTGCCTCCATTTGCTCGCCCAGAGCCAGCGCATGTTCCTGGCCCACTGTCAGGACTGGACGGGAGCTTGCCTTGAACTCCCGTCCATTGCAATCCACCAGCTGAGCTAACTTATCAGCCCTCAGCAATTCCCGTCGACAACACAACACCGGGCGTCTCGATTTCTGCTTTACATTTGCTTGTAGTTCCCATATTTTCCGGGGTACTCTCGCCATTATTTTTTTTGGTTTTGTTTTTTTCCAACTTTTTGCCTGCCGCGAGTGGCGCCAACAGCAACGAGTCAAAAAAGCGAGCATCACAGTGCAACTGGCGGCTGCCCATTCTGGTGCTAGCTAACGTAAATCGCTGCTAAACCCACCCATTCATCTGACGGACGCCCGGTCGGCCAACACCCACCCACTTTCCCATTGCATCACATCCCGCACCACACGCGATCCCACAGCAGCCGCCCTGCTCCAGCCCAGCGCCTGCCCAAAATCTCCGCCCCGAATTTCCCCCAGAATACAACAACAGCAACATCAGCGTCTTTTCGGGTTTCCCCTTGCGACAACAGCGCCCTTTCTCCTTCCACAAAGTCGCCCGCCATGGCTGACGCGACGAACCCCCCGATCGATGAGCTCTACCCCATCGCCGTGCTGATCGACGAATTGAAGGTATGTTCGGCCGTTGACAAAAACAAGAGACGCCCTCGGCCACCTTTCCCCCAGGAGACGGGCACCATGATTAATCCCGTTGTGACCAGCACGACGACGTCCTGCTCCGCCTCAATGCCATCCACCGTCTGTCGACCATCGCCCTGGCGTTGGGCGCCGAGCGCACTCGCGACGAGCTGATCCCCTTCCTCGATGGTCAGCCTGCCCCGCCTCGCCCTCCTCCCCCCCCCTCCCATGTCGCGGGGCTCGCCCATCGCTAACCACGTGTTGGCCACAGAGTCCGTCGAGGACGAGGATGAGGTCCTCGTTGCCCTGAGCGAGGAGCTCGGGGGATTTATCGACTACGTTGGCGGTCCTGAGTATGGCCATGTCCTTCTCTCCCCGCTTGAGAACCTCGCGGCCATCGAAGAGCCCGTCGTGCGAGACAAGGTATGCGCCGGACTACAGATAGCCTTGGTGACGCGCCGCTTTTGGCTGACACGCCGCCTCCGCAGGCTGTCGAATCGCTCAACAAGATCTGCGCCGATCTCTCGCCGGAACAAGTCGAACAGTACTTCGTCCCCCTCACGATCCGCCTCTCCAAGGCCGACTGGTTCACATCCAAGGTGTCGGGATGCGGCCTGTACACGGCGCCCTATTCCAAGGTCTCGCCGCCTATCCAAGAGCAGCTCCGCCAGCAGTTTGGCCAGCTCGTGCACGACGACACACCCATGGTGCGCCGCCAGGCCGCCACCCACATGGCCAAGTTTGTGAAGGAGATGCCCGCCGCGATTGTGATTGATGAGATGATACCCATGTTCCAGCACCTCGTTCAGGACGACCAGGACAGCGTCCGCCTGCTCACCGTCGAGATCCTGATCTCGATCGCCGAGGTCGTCCCCAAGGAGCAGCAGGCCAGCCACGGCGTCCTGCTGACCTCGCTGCGCAGCTTGATAGAGGACAAGAGCTGGAGGGTTCGGTACATGATTGCCGACCGGTTCGAGAAGGTCCGTCATTCTGCAGGCAGCGTGGAAGCGAGAAGCTCGGCATTCCCTCCCGGTCTCATGGGCTCAGTCAGGCTAACCACGACGTGATGTAGATCGCCAAGGCCGTGGACGAGGAGGTCGTCGCCAGGGATCTGGTGCCCGCCTTCGTAAAACTGCTCAAAGACGGCGAGGCCGAGGTGCGGACGGCGATCGCGGCCCAGATCCCCGGCTTCTGCGCCCTGGTCGACCTCAATACCCTCCTCAACGATATTATGGGCACGGTGGAGAATCTGGTGTCGGACAGCTCGCAACACGTGCGCGCGGCCCTCGGAACGCAGATCAGCGGCCTGGCCCCGATCCTGGGCAAGCAAGAGTGCGTTGTAACACGCAGTCGAGCGGTTTGCAGCGGACCAGATTGCTAACAGGTCTTCCAGGACGATCGATCACCTGCTGCCCATGTTCCTCCAGATGCTGAAGGACGAGTTCCCCGAGGTGCGCCTCCACATCATCTCAAAACTGGAGCTAGTAAATCAGGTTATCGGCATCGACCTGCTGGCGCAGTCCCTCCTACCGGCCATCGTCCAGCTCGCCGAGGACAAGCAATGGCGCGTGCGGCTCGCTATCATCGGCCACATGCCCTTGCTCGCCGGCCAGCTGGGCGTCCAGTTCTTTGACGAGAAGCTCAGCCAGCTCTGCATGGGGTGGCTCGGCGACACGGTCTTCTCGATCCGCGAGGCCGCGACCCACAACCTCAAGAAGCTCACCGAGGTGTTTGGCGTCGAGTGGGCCAACGAGGCCATCATCCCCAAGGTCATGGCCATGGGTGCCCACCCCAACTACTTGTACAGGATGACAACGACCTTTGCCATCTCGGTAAGCTTGACTCTGCCCCTTTGTTGACCGACCGGGAACTGACAAGGTGACCAGACACTCTCGGGGGTCGTGACCATGGATGTCATCTCGCAGTCCATCCTGCCCATGCTCGAGAAGCTCACGGCCGACGACATTCCCAACATCCGCTTCAACGTGGCCAAGACGTACTCGGCCCTGATCAGCGTGCTGCGCCGGCTGCCGGAACAAGGCACCATCTACACGTTGGAGCAGGCCAAGGCGCCCTTCGCGGCGTCGCCCAAGGGCCAGCAGCTGATTGACGAGCGCATCATGCCGTGTCTGGAGAAGCTCCAGAAGGACGACGACGTGGACGTGCGCTACTTTGCCACCATGGCCGCGGCCGTGGCGACGGGAGGGGCGGGCGAGCCCATGAACACATCACCATAGAAGAGAGAAGACGTTCTAATGAAGCAAATCTATTCCTGCCTTGCGTTGTTGCCGCCGCCGCCGCCGTCTTTTTTTCTCCTCGCCATTGGGTTCGTTCCTCGCTTCCTTGGTGATTTTGGCTTGGTGCACACGCGTAGGGTTAGACTCCTTGTTGAGAGAGAAGTAGTGGGACGCGAAAACAGGCAGTGGGTTGGTTTGCGGGTTGGTGTGTCTGTCTTGTGATAGAAGTGGTGCGGTGGTGCATGGTTGGCATATTTAATGGCGGATACACGATGAGGTGGGAGGCGGTATGAAGTACAAGGAAAGGGGGAGATGGCAACGAAGCGGAACAACAGAGAAAAACCGTCGGTACTGAACAAGTTCACCTCCATGCAATGAAATGGTTTCTTGTCTTGCTTGCCCCTGGCCTCTTTTTCCTCTGGGTATCTTTTAAATTCTCTATCATCCATCCATCCATCCACATTCATCTATCTAGACCCATGCATACTCCTACGCCACAACCTTTTCAAAACACAGCGTGCTGATAGTCTGCCCCTTGACGCCGCCGAAGCTGAAGCTCGGGTACTCGACACGGCCGGCGAGACGCAGCCTCGCCTCGGTTCCAGGTTCAGTTCCGGTAGTGGTGGTCTTCTCCTCGAACCACTCGCGCAGCTCCGTCTCGGTCCAGTTGCAGCTCGTCACGAGAAAGAGGCCCCCCGGCCGCAGCAGCTGCAGGACTCGCTCGCCGTATCCTTCGAAGATGCGCCGTCCGCGAGAGTCGAGCTCGCCGGAGAGGCTGACTGCGTCGAAGGTGCCTTTGTCGAGGACGAGGTCCCAGCCTGGGTTGGTGCTGCTGTTGTTGCTGGGTCCGGGATGGGGTGTTTGTTCTTCTCCTTCTGCTTTTGTGTTTATTGATGGTGATGGTGATGTCGTGGCGGCAGTAGCGGTGACATCCGCCAAATCACCCCCCAGCACATCCCACACTTTAAACTCGACTTCCCCCTCTTGTTCATCTTCCTCTTCCCCATCCCCATCCTCCCCCTCTCTCCTCGAAACACCCACAGCCCTCGCCAACTCCACACTCCTCTCACTATAATCCACGCCCAGCAACCGTCCCGTCCAGCCCTCGTCACGCAGCGCAAACAGTATGCTGCCGTTGCCGCAGCCGAGGTCGAGGACCGACGCGGTGGCCGGGTCGAGGTTGCCTCCTGATTCGGCGGCGTGCTCCTCCAGGAAGGAGACCATCTTGGCTTCGGCGTCCGAGTCGTCGAACCAGACGGTGCCTGTGTCTGAGGAGTCGTGGGCGTGGTTGGAGAGTTCGGTTTCGTAGAGGTTGTCCCAGCTGTTTTTTGTGCCTCTTGGTTAGCTTTTGATTTTCCGTACCTAGTTGGTTTTGGGGGGGATGGGGATTGGGTAGGTAGGAAAGTGACATGGTGGGATAGGTTACACAGTGAGTCTTGGGAGGATTCGAAGGAAGGTATAACAAGTGAAGAGGAGCAAGCACATACTATTCTTTTGTCCCGAGCGCGGACGGATCAAGGTGCGCTGGACCGGTTGATGAGTCCGCCATTTTTCAAGAAGCTACCTTACTTGACGAATCTGTGCGGGCGGTAGTTGGTGCTGCTACAAATCTATCTGCGGTGGCGGCGGTGGTGGTGCTGCTGGACGGTGATCGGCCCTGGGAGGTTGTCTGTGCAACAAGAATCCCAGACATACAGACCGGAGTGATACAAGACAGAGACAACGTGCAATGCCGGTTTCTGCCCTCGACATGGCGGGGTCATGGAGGGGCAAAAGCTTGTGTGTGGTCAAATAAGGCCCTTAGCTGACCCAAAGGGGAAAGCGGTGAAAACGCGCATCCTCTCACATCCTGTCCATCCACCATACTCTACCATATTCATGGATCCCATAACACATTCCACGACAAGATGGATATTGGACAGAACAAACCAAGGTCAACACCAATCAAGGCAACCCCCCCCCTTTGCTCATTCAATCTACCAGTCGTCACAAGTACCCAGGGTATATAGGCATGCGTAAGGCAGCATGGACAAGAAAGTAATAATCCGCCCTCCTTTGCAGGGTCTGTGTCATGTCATCCGAGAGTCGTGAGAGAAAGAGGGAAAGAAAAAAAAAGAAAAAGAAAGAAACGAAAAACGACACCAAAATAACCAAGCGAGGGTAAACCAGAGAGGTGCTCGCTCGTTCCATCTCACCCTCCGGGCCATACCACAAATCCAAACCAACCTCAAGCCCTCTCGCATCTGTCCCTCCGCCAACAGAGTACCCAGTATCACGGGCTCCCTTTTTCTATTCACATCCCTATCCCTTGCAAAAACGTCCTTCCTCCTTCCCCCCAACTCCGCCCATCTCAGACCTCTCACGGATCCCAGCTAAACGCTCTCTCCAAGCTCAAGCTTATGACGACAGGGGCCAAAAGAAAAAACGAAAGTAACCGCCCACCCAACCCGACCAGACCAGATCCGTCCACAGCTTCATCCGCTCTCCTACCCCTTACCGCTCTCATTTCTGTAATAAACAACCCCCCCGCACACTCACCCCAGCGGCCACACCGGCGCCTTGACCAGCACCTGCCGACCGCGCACCTCGACGGCGACGAATCCCGCCAGGCGTATCTTGCCCGCGTCCTTGGACGGTAGAGGAGCTGTGTGTGCAATAGATCCGTCAGCAATGTTGTTATTACCGTTTCCGCCATTCGGCACATCACCACCACTACCACCACCACCCACACCCAAAGGACGATTCAACATACCAGCTTTCTTATCACCACCACGACGGTCCTTACCAGCGTCCTTAGCGGACCCATCCTTCCCTCCACCACCGCCACCGCCACCAGCAGCACCATCATCCCCGGCACCCTCCTCACCCGCGTCCGACGCCCGGCCCTCCAGTGCAGGCAAACCCGTCTTCTCGACGTCCATCAGCTCCGGCTGGATCAGCGATTCCGGCAGCGGGTAGATGATCGCCACATCACGGCTCTCAAGCGGGAGGTTCGTGGCGATGCCGACGGCCAGCTCGACAATCATGCTCGCGCTGCCATCGACGCCGGCCGGCGGGGGGTCGGCCAGGTGCTGGAACAGCGAGGCGGTGAGGTTGGTGGTGGCGCAGCGGATAAAGTCGTTCCTGTTGTTGACGCTGTCGGCGCTGCGGAGGACGTCCTGCAGGCCCTCGAGGGTGGCCATGCGCCAGCTGACGACCTTGCTGGTGAGGGCGTCGTACTCCTCCTGGCTGTTCATCGTGTAGCTGAAGTGTCTGATGTTGAGCTCGATGCCCTTGAGGTGGCGGCTGAGCTCCGGGTCCAGGCCCGGGTGGAAGCAGCGGTTGAAGATTTCGTCTACGATCCAGCGCGTGATCACGGCCCGCCCGACTGCCGTCATTTCTTGCTTGCCTGTCTTGAGCGCGTCGGCGCTCACAAAGGGGAGGACCCACGGCGGGAGGGTGACCCAGTCCTTGCGGATGTTGAAGGAGAGGTTGTTGATGGCGCCGTTGAGGCGGTTGAACCGCGTGGCATACTCGCTGTCGTCGAGCGACGTGCGGCTCTGCGACATGCGCTGGTTGGCGATGGCGTTCTGGAGCTGCTCTACCTGCCCGGTCAATTGTTCAATCTCCTTCTTGCCGTCAAAATAAAGTCGCTTGACATTCTTATATTTAGTCACTGGAGCAGAGAGAGAGGTGTCAGCAAAGCATGCACAGATTGGTGAACCATGGCGGGGCGCAATTGGTCGTACATAGATCCTTAAATGCCTTCTCAGGGTCCTCGCCACTGCGATCGCTAGGTGGAGGCTGCGGGCTGTTGCGCCCCTGTATATCGCCCTGGCCCTCGAATTGCTGCTGCCTGTCCGGCGGCACATTGCTGGCGCGGAAATTCGGGTTCGGTGGCCCCGCATTGGGCGGCTGCGGTAGTGAATTCATATTGGTCTGCTGGCTCTGCCGGTAGCTCGGTGGCGGCGGCCCGGGCGGCGGTTGGGCTTGGTCCCGCATCTTCTCCGTGTCTTGCGATCTCCGTCCTGGGGGCGGTCCGCCGGCGGGTGGGGCCATGGTTTGCTGCTGTTGCTGTTGCTGTTGCTGCTGTTGCTGCTGTTGCTGTGGCTGCTGCGGGGTCTGAGCTTGAGCTTGAGCTTGAGCTGCGGCGGGCGGTGGGTTCTGCCGCCCGGGAAGATGCTGTGTCTTGGGCGGGTGGCTTACAGCAGGGTTTGTTTGCACCGTCTGTGCAGGAATGCTGGTAGCAGAACGTTGGTCCGAGGAATCGGCAGTCGGCGATTCATGCGACAGCTGCGAGACCGTCTCCGGGTTCTGCTGCTGCGGGTTGCCAAGGTGGCCGGGGAAAAGCTGCTGGTTGCCGCCTTGATACTGCTGCGCCTGCTGGTGCTGGTTCGCGAATTGGTATTGCTGCGGATGGGTCGCGGCGCCTTCCAAGACTTGCTGGCCGCCGTACTGCTGCTGATGTTGCAGGTTAGGAGGGATCTGACTGTGCGGCTGGACGTGTCCTCGGTGCTGGCGGTATCCGGTATCCTCGGTGGAATAGGAAGACTGGTCTGCGTCCGAAGGGGGAACAGGGCGGATCGTGGGGTGCTGAATGTCCTGTGAATGCTGCAGGCGCAGGTCTTGGTCAGAATTCCCAGGCACGTACGGTTCGCGGAAGTCTCCTACACCTTGTAAGGGGGACGGCTGTGTCGGAGGGCCTTGGTTTTGCCAGTCGAGCTGCTGTTGCGGCTGCTCGAGCGAGACCTGGGAGACGCCGGTGCGGATGGTTGGCGGGTACGGCGCGGGGAGGCTCACGCGCTTGGAGTTCCTGCGGCCCAGGCCTGAAGCGCTGCTGGGCTGGTTGTTTTGTGCGTGTGATGAGAAATCCTGGCCGCGGGGATTGAGTATGTTTTTGATCAGCCGACGAGTCGACTGCTTCGCCTTCGGCGGTTGAGGCGGGGGTTGCTGGCTGTAGACAGGCTGCGGGGAGCCTAGAATGGGCGACCCGATGTTCTGCTGGTGTCCGGCGCCTATGAGGTCCTCGACGGAAGCAGAGCCTGGTGCGAGCTGCTGCTGCTGGTGATGCTGCTGGAGCTGTTGCTGGAGCAGCAGCTGTTGGGTTGAGGTGGGGGAGGGCTGGGTGTAGCGGTGGGATTGGGAGCGGGCGACCTGGTCAGCAAAGTCCAGCGTCTCTCTCTGGCGCGAGTCAAAGGCTCCCGAGACGCTGTGAGAGTGCTGGAGCTGCGGCGGAATGGTGCCCGGGTTGGAGCCGGCGGCGGCGGTGGTCCCGTAGATATTGACCAGGTGCGGCGGCGGTGGAGGGGGTTGTTGTGCGTGATTACCGACCCGGCCAGTGGTGGTGTCGGGCTGAAAGGATTCGCTAGAGCTGAAGGCCGGGTTGGGCGAGGCTGAAGAGGGGTTTGCAGCGCCCACACCACCTGCACTGGCACTTGCACTCGGGGGATTTGGAGCAACAGAACCAGCGGTAGCTGAGGAGAGCACCGAGCCAGAGTCTTCGGCACCCGTCGTCGACCCCAGGAGATTGTGCTGCGAGCGGTTGTTTTTCCCAGTCCAATGGATCCTGGACGGCATTCTTGCGCCCCGTGTAAGTTCGGGCCCGGGCGGGCAGTGCGGTCAGCGGCCAACAAAGGCGGTTCGCTGCTGGGACAGTGAGCACGGGCGGGTGGTCCCTGGGGGGCGGTAGGTGGTTTAGAGGGGGGAGGGGTAGCGCTGGCGCTAGGTGATAGCGGCCGTTCAGTGCTGTCAGAGGGCGGATGGGACGCCCGTGGGTGTCCAGTGTGGGGGAGAGTAATGGAATGGCAAGGCAAATGGAGAGACTGCTTGGACGAATGCCCAGCTGTTACCCAAGCGAAACGCCGTAAAAAAAAAAAGGGCGCAAAAACTGACCCGTCAATCGCAACCAAAACGGCCCAAGCGAAACAAGGAGGAAGCGGAGAGTAAGACGGGCGACCAGTCAGGCGAACAGGCGCGCAAGCGGACAAGGGCAGGGCACACAGGCGCGCAATCGAAACCGCATCAGCTGCGCTTGCAAATGCCCAGTGGGACGGGTCCAACGGGGGCCTTGGGGGCAAGCTGCGTATGAGCAAACTGGCCAGCACAGCGCGACGGGTGCGAGTTAGCGACTGGGGACGGATCGCATGGAGGAGGAGCTGCTGGCGAGATGGGACGAAATCGCATTCGGAGGATGCAAGTGCAGCAATGCATTGCGCGCACTGGGCTGGAAGCTGGACTCTTGCTCTCTGTGAGGTTGTCCGTCTGCCCCTCATCAAGTGCAGGGGTCCAGAGCAGGGGTCTAGTGGATCCGGCAAGGCAGCAGGCAGGGGTCCTGAGGCGGGGAGTGGGGACGATGACAATCTTGCGGACAAGCTGTGGGCAGTTTGGACCCGTTTTTGGCTTGACTTCCTCGAGTTGAATGCTTCCCGTGTCGGGGCTGTGCAGTGCGATTCTGCACATCACATCAACAGGTTGGCGAAAGGGCAAAATCAATCACCAGTCGGCTGTCCGGCCCAGCTCAGGGGGAAAGCTCATCGCAAAGCCCTCCAGGAAGCAGCTCGGGGCAAGACGGCGCACAAAGTAACAAGCAACAACTTGGTGATAACTAAGCTCCTGAGAGCTTCTCGAACGACAGCCAGGCCACCTGTGGCTGCGAGCTGATTTCATGGAAAGCCGGCAGATGGAGACGTCGTTACTGAGACGAACATGTGGAGCTCAAAAGGTGCAACAGTCTCGCCGTGTTACTCGAAGCTAGCTGAGCTCGCCTTGTCAAGGAGGCCGACCATCTCTCACTTTCCGAATCCGCGATTTTGGCCAAGACTTTGTTGATCTTGTCCAACGGTCCACTCCCTTCTCTCACCTCCTCATCCACAGCACTCGTCCCCGACTGAAGCTGCTTGACACCCTCATTTTCCGTCGAGGTGAAGTCCTGCTTTGCCATCGAGCAATTTTCTGGAACCTCTCCGTGACATCCTTTTCGAACATCTCCTTTTGCCTAGTGTAATGACCTGGTGGGTAGTCTGATGCAGGAATCTGTGCGAAAGCCTTGGCCGCTGGAGATGCTCGAATCATTTGGACGCTTGGACTTGACTCCCTTTGGAGCTTGCTTGACGAGGAGCTTGGATCATGGCCAAGGCCAAAGAAGCTTCCTTCGTCAGTTGTTGGCCTCGCAGATCATGCCCCGTTTGGTCAATGAGCTGTGGGGGTTGGTGGGGTTGGCGGGGGTTTCCTTGAAGCCTGAAATCTTAGGTCTCAGCAAAAGTGTGCGTGCTAAGAATAGCAGCAGCTAACACACAGTCTCGCAGTAACTGACTGTCGACTCCCCAACTTCAACCTTTTCCACCTCCAGCGACGATCAACTGGAAACAAGGCTTGAACAACAGAGAGAAGAATCGAGGTGGAGCGCACCATTTTCATCAACTCTGGCGATCACGTCACCCTTTTAAGAGATACGAAAGAGCTGATATCAGCTCAGCGGCACCTGAAGTTATTGCCCCTGAATTATTAAGTTCAGATCAGGTCGGTTATTCCAGATGCGGGAGGCACCTGCAGCCTGCAGAGGACGAAACCTGTTTCTCAAATTGCTCAATGCGGTGTTCAATCTGTCGCGCATGACAGGTAAGGTAGCTTTGACATGTCTTAGCCTCCAAACCCTCGCGAAATTGCGACGGTGACACAAGATCCATCATCTCGCAGGCAACCCGGTCCGCTTCTTGTTGGTCCAGGAGCCTCCTCAGTGTTGATTCACGTCCACCACGTTGGGGGGCGAATGAGATGACGACCGGTTCTCAATGGAAGGGGGGATGCCTCAAGAGGCCTCGAGGAAAAACTCGATGTTGCAGGCCGCCCCGGGTATCTCCAAGCGAGCGGTGCGACATTCCGTCGCCAGCAGACGTTTCCCTTGTGATACCTTCTGGTACCTTCGGTCACGGTAACTGCAGAGTCCGATTCATCCCTCTGTCAAGTTCGCTCGGCCGTTGCCGGTCCATAACCTCTGGCCGCGCCCTCCGGCCGGGCCCGATCTCAGATGGAAAGCTTCGAACTAGAGGCTGGTTAGAACCTCATAATGGGCTTCTGTGAAACAGGTTGGGTGGTCAGCGGCAGGTCCCTTTGCCCTTCAGTTTCCTGGACACTTTTGTCTTGGTTGAGATTTGAGGAAAGTCGTCTATTCCTTATAGGGCCAAAGGGAGGTCTGAGTTGAGTGATGTCCATGATGTCCAGCCAGTGCGCAAGCAAGCCCGCAGAGGTAGAGATCACGGGTTGATAGTGATAGGATCCAGGGCCGCTAGGCCTGCGTGTCTCGGAGCTTTGCGCTCTTCATCTTCGGCCGAGGCATCTGAGACTCTGGAGAGTATGGCGTTATCGGCAGACTCCTGGTCGACTGATGCCCAGGAGTTACAATTATCGCGCCCTCGCCACCTCACAGTCCGCAGCCGCGTGGCAAGCTACCCCTTAACCATGGAGCTATGACAAGACCATGAACCCGTGCAACGGCAAACAATCTTTGGGAGAGTGACAGATATGTGGTGGAGGACGAGCGAAGTGGAGGGCGAGTACATTCTCACTGACGAAGACTGGTGGTGCCCCTTGGCAACCTACATGTACGTAGGTTGTGACGGCCATGACTTCATGGGAGTGGGAGTCGAGTTAAACCAGCCCAGGATATGCGCGCAAGCTCTTTCGACCGTCTAGTCACAGAAGAATTGGCTACCGCCATTTCGGACCTCCCTGTGAATATCCGGGTGAGTATCCCTCAGGGTATGCCCTTTCCCGCTGGTCGCAACTCACCCCCTATTCCAAAGCCTACCAACCTATTGACTGACACGGGCGGGCAGAACGTTTTAAGGTCTAGAAGCAACGTGGGCAACCCAAACACCCGCGCATCATCTTACACTCAAGCCCAGATTTGTGCGTGGGTTCAAGTCCAGTCTGTGGTAGTGTGACAACAGGTCTTTCTGGGAGATTCTGCCGCCACAACGCTCGGGTTGAGTAAGATTGAGCTACCGTGTGCGGGTGTTCTGGGGGAAAGAGGCGGAACCTACCAAAGGGGAGGAGGGCGGCCATGCTCTCAGTATAACATGCCCCGGTTCCCAACCCCTTTTCCGTTCTGGCCAGCATGCCTTTCGGAACAGAGACGCCCTTCCTACCCGTTCAACCGAAAAGTTTGTCGCCAGAGAGAATCCGAGACCACCATTGCCTCAACCATGCGCTCACTTGCACATCTCCTGTCCATCCTCGCCTTTGTGGCCCTGGTGCCCGCGGCTTCGATGCCGAAATACCCACGGCGCATGTTCTTCGACGTCAACAGACATCACCCAGGCCGGACCTACTTCACCGACGTGTCCCAATTCGACTTTGCCCCGTTCAACATCACCGAGCTTCGCATCTTCTGTGATCGTCTGAACAGAACGGTTGACTACTCGTGCAATCTCACATGTAAGATACGGCCACTTATACAGCTGAGGGGATTCGGGAGGAAGAAAAGAGAATAAAAGGAAGGAGAGGAAGAGAGGGAGTGAGAGAGGCAAAGAGGAAAGGGGAAAACGAAGAACGACAACTGACACGCGCCCAGTCGACTGGTTCGACCCCAACTCAGTGAGGCAGAACCGTGTCACGTCCGGCCACTGCCAGACATCGTGGTCGTGGGACGGCGTGACGAAATACAACGAGACCGCCGACGGCAGCGGCGACATTGGCGTCGATTGGTGCTGGATCGACGAAGACACATACTTCAGAGTGGCCATTCCAATCTTCTGGCAACCTGGGAATTTTACCATCGAGCTGGCACATCACTATCGAGATGACGAGTAAGTGACTTGATAACTCTCTGCACTTGGGAGACAAAAAAAAAGGATCAAGAGGAAAAGTAAAAGGTAAAAAAGGGGGGGAACAACCCAGCTGACACGCCCCTGATCCACAGGAACTTTACCATTCCCTGGAACTACCCCACAACCTTCGCCCAAACAAACATCACCATCGGCGATGACCAACCTCTTCTGGACAGAATCTACCACTACGAACCCGGCCCGTTGAATGGGCCCGTCGTTGGGATCACCGACTGATTGATTGACTGTTTCCGGTGCCCGATTTCTCCACATGGAGGGAGAGTGACGGCAAGCAGAGCGACCTACCTGGAGTTTTAATGTGTTTTGATTGAGCGTTGCGCAGAGGCAGAAGTGACTGTTGATAGCTACGGAAAGGGAGAGATACTGGCAGCTGAGAGGATAGGCAGGTAGGTAGCGAGGAGGACAAGGCTCGGCAGCAATTCTGTAATCTTGCCATGTACTTTATGAAGGAAATGGAGGCAGACTGAAAGTGGAAGGGGCCCTACTAGCCTGTCGTTGATTATCTCACATCTTTTCCGAGACAACTTAGATGAAGTGACACATCCCGGGAGGACAGGTGACGACAGCATTGTCATTGCTCCAGGGTGCGCCCTCCTTATCAAGCCATGGCAGTGTACGACTGCGACCTCCAACGTGGAGACATCATCTGCGTAGCTAGACAGGCGATCCCGAGCCACCCTATTCCACATCAGTTGACTTCCGTCGGCGTTCAACTCTTGTGCTGACGCCATGTTCGGTATGACAGATCATGGACAACCCCATCTATTGACCTGGCAGCATCACATGTATGTACAAACAACCTCTCACCCAGTCTCCTTTTCCCAAACCCCGCTCTTACAACCCCTTTCTCGGCCCCCTATTAGAGAGGATAAGACGTCTCCGGGAGAGACTCAAGGTGGTGCCGGTGATGTTCGTTCGCCTACAGCAATACCATTAGCACCGATTTACACACACGCAACTCTTTCCACACCCACACTACCAATCTGGATGTGAACAAAAGGACGACTTACAAAAGGCAGCCCGCAGTACCCACAAGTCGCAATCTCGGGCTTGTCGGTGTTGATGTAAACCTTGGGGTGTCCCGCCGGTCCACCGCCTCCGTCGCACGCCACGACCCGGTCGTGCGTCCACTGCACGGGCTGCTTGTGGATGAGCTCGATGGCGGCGTACGGCCGGGGCTAGAGATCGAAACCCGATCACGCAACAGTCAGCATAACTGTTCTTGTCATTCCCAATTCCATTGATTTCCCCAGCCAGTCTATGCTTTCCCCGCCGTACTCCACGAGAGAGAGTGTGCCTGAGAAAGACGTGAAGTTGCCATTCCCAGCCCAATTGCCCTCCAAAAAGAACATCAACAACAACCCACCTGCAGCTCGAAATCCGTCTGCTCAAACCGCGGGCCGGTCATGGCCACCGCCCGCGGGCGCTGGCTGCGCGACCAGACCTCGGCGCGGTTGGGCGCCTGCTGGGTGACGGCTGTGGAAGCGGGGCCGCCCGCGGGGACCTGAGGCGTTGTGGTTGTCGCGGCGGCGGCAGCAGTCGTCGAGGCGGAGGAGGGAGAAGAGGCCGCGGCTTCCAATTGGCGGGGCGTCGCGCTGAATGCGCGCTTCGAGACCTGCCGCGCGGCGGCTGCTACCCGCAGGCGTGAGGCGTACATCGTGGGAGGTGGTTTGTTGTTGGGAGTGGTGGGTGGGTGGGTGGTTTTCGGGACCGGGACCCGGAGGTGAAGCGTCAATTCGGTCGACGACGTTCCAATGCGAGCAGTCCAATTGGGCCCGCTGCTTTGCGGCTTGCTTGCAAGGCTGGAGCTTCTCTGAGCTGCTGCTGGTGGCCCCCGGCTGATTCTCGGGTGTGTGGTCAGTGCTTGGGTGGGTGGTCTGTGTGTCAAGTTAAGGTTTCTTATCTTATCCGAGCCATCAACCTAACGTTGCATTGCACCCACCTTTTTGGGCGCGTCTTTCGGCCTGGTGATTTTTTGTCGGACTTCAAAGACTTGCCGAGTTGCAGACAAACAACAGCACAGCCGGGAAGAAAAAGGAACTGCGATCTACTAACCCAGGGCAAGATCCCCAGAACCCGCCAAATTCTCCATCTTCCACCGCCGACACACAGCGCCTCGATTGCGCGCGCCCGACAGAATGCCGCCGACATCAGCATCAGGAATGCCCGCCATGGCGAAACAATCCACCCCCAAATCCATGTCTTCGCGTCTCATGACGATGAAGTTCATGCAAAGGGGTGCCGCAGCCGCCGCCGCCGCAGCAACTGGAACGGCCTCCGAAGCAAGTTCACCCGCGACCCCTCGAAGTGAGGACGGCTCCGCGAAGCGCCGGAAGTTCGGACACACCCCGTCCGTCGCCAGCTCGCCGGCGACACCGCTCTACGATCAAAAGGCGATCCAGGCCGCGCTGGAAGAGGAGGAGAAGAAACGTCAGGCAGCCATCGAGAAGCGCGCGGCCGAGCTAGGGGATTCGCACTGGGTGCTGGAAGGCGCGGCCGCGGCGCCATCAAAGACGTCCCGGCCGTTGCTGAATGTTGTGCAAGTTGGGTTTGCTCAAATTGACTACCCGGGCGCTTCAGGTGGGGACGATGATCCGTTCGATTCGGGCAGCGGGCCCGCCCAGACCCAGTTTCGCCGCTTCAACATGAGCAAATCAAAGGCATGTCATCCTGGGGGTACGCTTCTCGATCTGTGCTGACAGGTTCATAGGGTATTAAGAAACAAGACGAAGACAAGAACAGTGGTAGTGACTCCGATTCCGGCTCGGGGTCAGAATCTGGAGAAGTCTCTGGAGATGAGGACTCGCCCCGGCCAGCCAGGGAAGAGCCCGGCCGCGGCCGGCGTAACACCCTGGGCGACGACGAGCGCAAGCGGGCAAGGTCAAGCATGTCGCAGAGGCGAGAAGAGGAGCGGAAGAAGGCACAGCAGCTCGCCGGCAAGAGACGGAAGAAAGAGATCAAGTTGAACCAACTGACCTCGATCTCCTCGGCAGGTTCGCAGGCGTTCCAGCGGTCTACCTCGGGTCTGTCTTGTCACGGCTGCGGGAAACCGGGCCACAAGGTTGCTGATTGCCCGAACAAGAGACGCTGAGCGTAAAGGACACAAACTCCTACGTTCATCATGACCAGGGCTCTCTCTTCCTTCCTCTTTTGTCCGGTAACCTCTCCGCGGACCATCCCGTGATTCCTGATTCCTTTCTTTTTTTCTTCTGCTCGGATATCCTTCCATCTCCTCGCATCTGCATTCTTTCCAAGGCAGGGTGGCAGGCAACCGTCGAAGCGGGCTTCAGATATAATAGCCTGGCGTTCAAACATGTACAAGCGGTGTGCCTCTCACAATACCCGGTTTTAGTGACCAGCAGACTGGTCGGTCCGAGATATCCCTGCGGACGGCAGTAGCAGCAGCAGCCGCAACGCAATACGAAGTTTTACAACATCAAACTTGCATGTTTCCCGCGTGGCAGCCATCATCACAAGAGCTCACCGGTTTATCCCGTCCGCTTCCTGCCGGGGAGAGTGAAACGCGCCAACCCCACGTCTCTGGAGGGCGGGGGCAAGGACGGCAGTATGGCAAAAGCAGGAGGAAAACGGTGTGACGAGCATGCATGAGGACGGGGTGAAAGGGAGAGTCATCCTCCCCCCTTCCCTCCACTCCCCCCCCCCCCCCCCATTTCCGTTCTCTTCCCTTCCCTCCGCAACCTCCAAGCTCTCCCTCCCACCGTATCCCGAATTTTCCCTCTCAACGTCCTGATTCCTGGCAACACACGGGGCGAGAGGGCGAGACGAACCTGAGTTGGGCGGCCACGGGCCATGGAGGGGCAGCAAAGCAAAGAAGCCCGCCCCCCCCCGTTGTGGTGGCTTTGTCGGTAGTAAGCGAAGCTGGAACTGCCTGCCTAGGTAGTTTCGGAGTCTTGCCAAACCCATGGGCTTACGCGATATGGTTGAAAAGGGGTGATGTGGTGGTGGTTGTGTGGGGTCAAGACAAGGGGAGGGGGGGAGGGTTTAACGAAATGTTTTGAAACTTTTATACCTCAAAAAAGAGCTGCCACAACCCTCGAACCGAGGCAGAAACGGCTGCATGCAGGTTGGGTTGTGCGCCCTTTTTTGCCGTCGTCCCATCGGCTATCGACCCGCGCCGGGTTTGGATGGACGGTGTGATGTCTGGCTGGCGGACGGATCATGGAGGAGGGTTGGCGGGGGCGGGTTGTGGGGCGTGAGCGACGGGCGGGCGAGCAAGGCGTTGCGGTCCTGGTCCTGCTACAACAACACTAACGTACCCAAAGGTGGTAGTTTGTGTTTTTGAGCGGGCCACCTCGGCCGTGCCGTGTGTCTGTCGACCCGGGTAAACTCTGGTGGACCTGCTTGCTTGGCTGAAAGCCGCGTCTGGGAATTCCCAACGTGGCGGTCCGCGGGACGGGACGGGACTGGACTTGGACTTGACTGGACTGGGCTGGGCTGGGGGTTTCGCCCGTTTTGGGAATGTTTCGGTTCGACGCTTCTGGGCCCCCCCGCCCGGATTCGAACGACAACCACGGCCGCCGTGAGGATAGTTTGAAAAGTATTGCTATTATTATTGTCGCCGGGGAAGGGAGGGACGGGGAGCGCCCCGTTGGATGAAAGACACCTGGGAGATGGCAACACCCGTCCGTCCCTTTCCCCAGAGGATTGATACTCGTGCATATATCGCGGGAAGGGTAATTCGACATCGGCCCGGATCGACCCTTGGGCGCTTTGCCTCTTCGGCCATGACCGACGGCCCTTCGGCAGCAGTGGGGATCTACCGTGCATCCTGGTTCTGGTGGAGGTTATGTCTTATGCGAGAGTTGGGCGCGCCACGCCATGGTCCCCTCTTTCTGTCGGGCGTTCTGGCGCGTTCTGCCTTGAGCATGGGGCAGTGGTGATGATGACGATGCCTGTATGTACAATATGCTCGGTATTGCCGTGTTGGTTTGGTGTAGATACTGGCAAAGTAGGGGTCGTGTCGTGGTGGGAGTGGGTAATCTGTACAGACTCTGGGAGATCGCAGGTTTGGATCGGGTTCCCACAGACGTCGACCTGCATAAACCGACATCTCTGGGCCGGCCGCATATTCCCGAGCAAGGTCTGCTGCAGGTTGAAGCCTTTCTCTACCACCCCCTCCTTCACTCCAGGCCCCTGGCCCGTCCGTGCCACTCGCTCCCAAGCCAAGGGTTCATCTGAGCACAGTGTAGAGGCCGATGGAAGAGCGGGAGAGGAGGACATCATCCGGCTGCGACCCGGCTCTGAGCCAGATTTGGTTCGGCTTTGGCCATCACTGTCGCATCGGCTGGGTGTCGAAGAGTTAGTCGCACCGTGGACGCCTCAACGGGTCGCATGAGACTCGGTATCATGTGTTTAGCGTCCCCACCCAGAGTTCAACGTCAGGCATCGGCGTCCGCCGCCGGCTCGTGGTGTTTATTCCATACATGTCATCTGCGCAGCGCTGTTGAGCTCCTGGCTCTCGGTTTCATCTGAATCTGTTGGCAGGGAAACTAGCTAACGTTACAGGGGCAGGGATAAAACCCCCTGAACGTGGCCAAGCAGCCTTACTCTACCGAGGCAGCACAGGATGAATACTCGTCCCCTTGTTTCGGCGAAAATGGGCAGAGTATAATACACTAGCGGCGGAAGAGTCGAGAGAAGGCTTCGGCGGGCCGTTATGAGCCGGTGAATCAGGCACGGCAAAGAGACTCCGCGGCTGAGCGGGCGCTGGCAGAGACGTCGATCCAGGGGGCGACATCCGGGGAAGCGTGTGTACTGTACGGAATACATACAAACATACACCACTGAGAGGAGGGAGAGGGCGCGTCGTGGCGTGCGTGATGCTGGGGGTGGTTGCAGAATGCCGTGCAACGAGCTCATACATACTGATGTCTGTATTAGAGTCTGTCGGGTGTAACCGTCTCCCAAATGGCAAATACAAATCACTGACCCCCTACTTGCAGAGCAGCCGGCAAGCAATTATTTTTCCCGGAAGAGAGAGATCTTTGATGTTGCGCTGCGGCGAAACACTCCTCTGCTCGACCCGGCGATGTGCGTTATGTGAATACGATGGCGGGTCACAACAGCCGGCCCGGATGCGACATGTATGTACTCTATGTACGTCGCTGTTGCAATGCAGCCTCCATCCCCTCCTCACCGAAAAGTGCGCTCAATTTGGAATGCGTTGCCGGTTTGCTCGATTGGCTGCTGGGAGCTGATCATAAGTGAAGCAGAATTCGTTGCTTGACCCGACCTCACACAACACAACACACCAACCATAGAGTATCAAATCTGCTGGCTGCCTTCGCATCCCTCCCGAAACCCCGACAAATCCGACCGTTTCGGCGAACCAAAAGACGACAGCCTCGTCCCCGTCTGGATAGTAATTGATTTGGCCACGCGACGGGTGTGCCTATTTCGGGGTGGCTGCGATGCGGCATATGGAAGACGGGAAGGATCCGGTTTGAGAGAAAGCCACCCAATCTATGTGCTGTGTGGTAGCTGTGGGAGGGCTGCAGGCTGGCGGTTAGGTATGGGCCGACTTGGTTGCAGCATGCATGACTGCGGCTGGCATCCCGGAGCAGCGCACAGCAGATTGATCGCTTTTGTAGTTGTTGAGCGCCGGTATTCTGATGACATTGGCGGGTGCGATTTTGTGATTTGTGTTGTTAGGCACCTTGGGTTGGTTGGTTCAGCCAAGCAGGTGAGGAAGAGATGCGCCCAAGTGCAACCAAGATGCACTTGAGATGCAATGTGACTCGACCCTCGGGTGAGTCAACAACCACCGAGAAGAAACCTAACCTGATACCTGGTAGGTACTGGAATAAGTTAACGACAGTTATTAGAGCCGCCACGCCTTTTTCCACGTCGACTGAATCGGAGGCGTGTTTCGGTCTGTACATACCTCCTCAGGCCATGGTTCTGAGGCGTGCAGTCTTGGTTGGTAAACAGGGCAAGATGTAAGCATCAAATGTGCTGAAACGAAGCGCCGCCTGTGATCCCTCGGCTCACCATGAGATTACTGGACCGATGAAGGCGGTCGCCACTTCCCGCTCTGGGTGTTTCTTCTGGCGCTGAGTTGTTGGTCTGACATGGCTGGCTGGGGGTGACTCCTTCCTCGCTTTCCCTCGCTCGCCCTCGCTCTTGCCTCTCACTTTCAGCTTCCGCCTTCCATGAAGTTCTATCCTGCCTGCGATGAGCTGAGTCACAGTTCCACGAACATCTCGCAAGCCCAAATCAACATTGCACTTCGCAATTTTGACTCTCAGCTGAGGTGGCTCCTGTTTGTTCACTGGGTTGCTGTTTGTGTCTCCTGTTGTTGTTAGGTTGTTGTTGTTGGTTGCCCATTACTGGCTGGCAGGTTGTGAGGCTGCGAGTGTGCAATGGCCGATTTGACATCATCGACCCGCTCTGAGTGGCCCACACACACTCTCGCCCACACTCACATACTCAGCAACACACTGTCAATGGTCCCGCACTGTGGTCAACAATGCTGGCTGACAAGCGCTCGGGATGAGCTCAGACTGGTGCAAACTGAAACCCACCCGGCTGCAGCTTTGGCTGCACTCCGACCAGCACGCAAGCTCCAAAGCTACAAAGTGCAAATCTGAGGGCGTGCAGTTGCAGATATTCTGAGCCCTGTCCACTCAGCACACGAGCCACCACTCGAACCACACACACCACACGAGCCGCTGCTTGACCACACCCCTCCCCCCTGGGGTCTTTTGTGCGCCCCTCCCCTGCCCATATTGGCGCTGGTAATTAATGCTCTGGATTTCGAGAACTTCCTACATCGATCTGTACATCGTTATTGACAGTCTTATTGTCCAACTCGACGCGCCGAGCACCTCGCCTGCCTCTCTGTCCTAACGTTCGGTGCTGCCCCCCGTCATTTAGCAGGCACCCGTTGCGCCGACGGGGTTGGTGCCTTGGTGGCGGCCAGCATCGCATCGCTCGTCGCATGGCCATCCGGGTTCTCATCGCCGCAGCCCGTGTCTCTCTGCGTCAGCCTGCGCGCATATAAAGAGCCCTGCTTGCCGGGGCCTCCTGGTCTGCGCTTTGGAGTTGTCAGCCCGAAGTTGTCGACGAACCACATCCATCAAACCCGAAAGGATCAAAACCACCTGTCGCCTCCAGAGCCAGCTTGACGAGGTATTCCGTACATACAAGTCAGCTCCAGCAGGGCTGTATCCGCCGCTATTGAATCTCGCCCCTTCCTGCAAGGACGCTCGGCACGCCCGCTCTCACCTTGGCTCGTGCTGCTTGCAGAACCCAGGACCGTCAGGACCCATAAGGCGGGCAACCGACCACCACTAGCTCCCCCCGTCCCACCGGGTGCGACTCGAACCAGCCGGCTTTCCTTGAATCCAACTCGTCGGTAACCTTAACTAGCGCTGGAGCTGTCCCCTAGCGTTCCCCACACCTCGCACAGACGCTCCCAACTGACTGGCTGCTGCTGCCGCTGCTGCTGCCGCTGTTGTTGCTGCTCCGTCATCGCCTCTCTGCCCAACTGGGTCTCGGCTGCTTGCCCCAACCCCCACCAAGGTAGCTCACGAAACCACCAACCACCGTGTCGTGGCGGCCTTCCTGTCACTGTCACCTTTTTAAGCCGTCTCTCGCTCGCCGTTCACCGTATCATTTCTGATCAGCCTCTTATTAGCCAGCCACCGCCCACTCAACACCGCCCACTATCTAATCGCCCGGCTTGACGTCGGCACTCAGTCATGGCGCCCCCCGTCCCCAATCCGCAGTCTGCACCGGGCCCCACGGTTCCCGGCGAGGTCGAGGTGATCACAGATCGTCTGGAGACCCCCTCTCTGGACGACCGCTCCTACCGGGTGATCCGTCTGCCGAATCAGCTCGAGGCCCTGATAGTCCATGATCCCAAGACAGACAAGGCCAGTGCGGCCATGGATGTCAATGTTGGGAGTTTCAGCGATGAGGATGCAATGCCAGGCATGGCACATGCCGTCGAACATGTAAATGATACCCTCCCCCCTTCTAATATGAGGAGAGAGAGCACCATCTGCCAGCAACCCCCACCTTCTCCCTCTCTCTTCTCCCCCGTCCCCTCCCCAAACTCAAACCCAACCCTGGACCTGGCACAGACCAGGAACCCGCTAACCTCCGGATACAGCTCCTTTTCATGGGTAACAAGAAGTACCCCGTCGAGAACGCCTACCATCAGTACATATCAGGCCATTCGGGGATGACCAACGCCTACACGGCGTCTACATCCACCAACTATCACTTTGAGGTCTCGGCCAAACCCAGCAATGGAGAGGAGCCCTCCGCCACCAACCCCTCACCACTGCTCGGCGCCTTGGACCGGTTTGCCCAGTTTTTCATCGAGCCTCTGTTCCTCGAGAACACACTGGACCGCGAACTCCAGGCGGTTGACTCGGAGAACAAAAAGAACCTGCAGAGTGACCAGTGGCGTTTGCACCAGCTCAAGAAGTCGTTGTCTAACCCCAAGCATCCTTTCTGCCACTTCTCCACCGGCAATCTCGAGACCTTGAAGACAGAGCCTGAAGCAGAGGGTATCAATGTCCGCGACAAGTTCATCGAGTTCTACGAGAAGCACTACTCGGCCAATCGGATGAAGCTGTGCGTCCTGGGACGGGAACCCTTGGACGTCTTGCAGGCCTGGGTTGTGGAGCACTTCTCGACCGTCAAGAACAAGAGCCTTGCTCCCAACAGGTGGGAGGATGAGGTTCCCTTCACCAAGGACCAGCTTGGCACCCAGATCTTTGCAAAGCCCGTGATGGATACGCGGGAACTCACCCTCACGTTTCCTTTCATCGAACAGGACCACCTCTACGACTCACAACCAAGCCGATATATCAGCCATCTCATTGGCCACGAGGGCCCGGGAAGCATCATGTCATACATCAAGTCCAAGGGCTGGGCCAACGGGCTGTACGCCGGGGCGTGGGCCGTCAGCCCTGGCACGCCCGAGGTGTTTGAGTGCCAGATTACGTTGACAGAAGAGGTATGAAATCCACACCAGAGTCCCTCGGAACTAGGCAATGCATACAAGTGCTGACCCGCGTGACTGCCTAGGGCCTCAAAAACTACAAGGAGGTCGTTAAGGCCGTCTTTGAGTATATCGCTCTCTTGCGCGAGACCGAGCCCCAAGAGTGGATATTCGAAGAGCAGAAGGGTCTGGCTGAGGTTAACTTCCGGTTCCGAGAGAAGACGCAGTCCTTCCGCTTCACGAGCAAGCTCAGTTCCTTCATGCAGAAGCCGCTGCCGCGCGAGTATCTCCTGAGCGGCTACAGCCTGCTACGGAAGTTTGACCCCCAGGTGATCAAGGAGGGCCTCGAGTGCTTGCGGCCCGACAACTTCCGCATGACCATCGTCTCGCGCGACTTCCCCGGAACCTGGGAGAACAAGGAGAAATGGTACGGAACCGAGTACACGTGCCAACCGATTTCAGCCGACCTCATGGACGGCGTCAAGGCGGCAGCAGCCAGCCGCCCGGAGAGCCGGGCGGCGAAGCTCCACCTCCCGCACAAGAACGAGTTCGTCCCAACCAAGCTAGAGGTCGAGAAGAAGGAGGTCAAGGAGGCGGCACTCGAGCCCCGCATCGTCCGAAAAGACCAGCTCGTCCGGACCTGGTTCAAGAAGGACGACACTTTCTGGGTTCCGAAAGCGACCCTGATCATAAGTTGCAGGAGCACAGTGGCCACAGCGTCAGCCGCCGCCCGGGTCAAGTCACGGCTCTTTACGGACCTCGTCAAGGATGCTCTCGAAGAGTTCTCGTACGATGCAGAGCTGGCTGGGTTGGAGTATACGGTGACTCTCGACTCGCGTGGACTCTACATCGAGGTCTCGGGGTACAACGACAAGCTGCCGGTCCTCCTGCAGCACGTTCTCATCACCACGCGCGACCTGGAAATTCGTGACGACCGATTTGCCATCATCAAGGAGCGCATCACCAGAGGATACCGGAACTGGGAGCTCGCTGCCCCATGGACACAGATCGGCGACTACATGACCTGGTTGACCATGGATCAAGGTTACATTGTTGAGGAGCTCGAGGCCGAGCTGCCCCACATCACTCCTGATGCCCTTCGGGTGTTCCAGAAGGAGCTGCTCGCCCAAATGCACATGGAGGTCCTTGCTCACGGAAACATCTACAAGGAAGACGCACTCAGGCTGACAGACATGATCGAGTCGACGCTGAAGCCTCGGGTGCTCCCGCAGGTGCAATGGAGGATCCGGCGTGGGCTGATTCTTCCGCCCGGATCCAACTACATATGGAAGAAGAAGCTCAAGGACCCCGCCAACGTCAACCACTGCATCCAGTACTTCCTCCACGTGGGTTCCCGGGGCGATTACGATGTCAGGGCCAAGGTCCTGCTCCTGGACCAGATTGTGCACGAACCGTGCTTCAACCAGCTGCGGACCAAGGAACAGCTCGGCTACATTGTTTACTCGGGCACATGGACCAGCATCACTCAGTACGGCTTTTACTTTGTCATCCAGAGCGAGAAGACGGCGCCGTACCTGGAGACGCGGATTGAAGAATTCCTCAAGACGATCTCCCAGACGCTCCAGGACATGAGCGATGAGGAGTTCGAGAGCAACAAGCGTAGCATCATGGAGAAGCGTCTTGAGCGGCTCAAGTACATGGAGCAGGAAAGCAACAGGCACTGGACCCACATTCACTCGGAGTTTTACGCTTTTGACAATGGTAAGTCACACCCGCCAACCCCAAGCTTGTCTCTGTGTGCCTGGCCAGTGATATTCCGACGCGCGTTGCTTACTCGTCATACTGTATAACAGCCCCCCAAGACGCAGCGCATATCAAGCCACTGACCAAGGCGGACATGATCGAGTTCTTCAACCAATACATCCACCCGAACTCACCGTCAAGGGCGAAGCTCGCCGTCTACCTGGAAGCGCAGGCCAAGAGCGATGTGTCAACAAAGGAGATATCAGAACTGATCAAGACGCTGGATCTCGACTCTTCCTCATCCACCAAGGCCGCGACCGACCTGCAGGCCCGGCTGAGCGCAGCCGACCACGACATCGAGAAAGAGGTGGCCGGCCTCCGGGACTATCTCCTCCACGACCTGAAGGTGCCCGAGGGCAAGATTGACTTGGCGGCAGAGGCGTGGCGGAAGATCCATGCCGCACACGGGCCGGCGAACAACCTGGTCAAGGAAGACGCCCAGCCGCCCTCGGCGAACGGGACGACGCCCGTCTTTATCGACGACGTCCGCGCCTTCAGGGCCAGTCTCCCCGCCAGCGGCGGCGCTAAGCCGCTGAAGGATCTCAGTGAATACGAGGATTTGGGATCGAAGCTCTGACGTGTTGCGTGCGTGCAAACAGAAACAGACTCGGATGGGCGTGATTTCGTGTTTGGGAATAGAGGGGCCGTTGAGAAGGGCGCTAGGCAGTTTGGCAAGCGTGTTGGGAGACGGGAACTGGACTTACTCAGGGGAAGGAGAAGAGGAGATGGAATAGAGATCTGAGACGACACGGAATTGGCTGGCATGGGAGGGCTAATTAATGGACGGGACGACACACACATTGTCTTTGTTTTGTTGTTTGGATTCTCTGTGGAAGAAGATGGGGGGAGGGGAGCATGCTAGGCCCCATAGGCCCGTTTGTTTCCTCAGGTGTGACGTCGGCTGATGAGAGGAGGCAAGGGTACAGATAGGGGGGAATCTTGATCTTGATTACATTGTTGGTGTTTTTGTTTTGTTTTCCAGCTGTCATCTGCATCCTGTCTGGCTGTCTTTGTCTGTTCATTGATCGTGGATTGACACTTCCAGTGCAACGCGGTGCAGCATCCAGCACATGCCTCAGAAGAGGGGTGTCGATTTTTGTATTGCCTCTTGTCCTAAAGGTAAACGATTCGGAAACGGGAAGTGTCATTGCCATCACGGTGCCCAGGTGGCATGTGCTTGTATCGGAACCCTTCCAGGTTCTTGACCACGGGCAACTTTCCGTACCTTCCAGGTTGCTCATTGGGGTTGCCTGCAGGTTTGTGCTGTTGGGGCCTGCCTGGGACTTGCACTTGCATTCTTGCAGTTCCCACACCCAGCGCTAAAAACGCACACAGTGCGAGCAATGAGCCAAGGCGGGGCAGCAAACCCGCATCTTGAAACCTCTGCAACGATTTTTGTATTCTCTATCTTGAATCCGAGGTACCTGACATTTGCCTCTCTGTGCAAAGCAAGAAGCCAACATTGACTGGATCGATTGCTTGTGGAATATCTGGCATCTTGCTTATAGCTCCAGACATACTCTTGAAAGACCAGATATCAAAACATTGCGGCGCCTTGCTGTTAGTGCTTATTTTGTTTGTTGGTACGCAGGTGTGCCCATCATCCATAAGCGGGACACCTTTTGAGGCTGGAAAAATACCAGACGCCGCACGGTGGAAAACAGGGCTTACTGGCACGGCCTTCCACTTCCCTTCCTCCCCCCCTGCGGAGTTTAAAAAGCAACATTAAAAACCGTGCAACAACACCTGCCTTAGTTTGACCTGTCGCACGCTCGTGTTGCACAGGCTCGCCTTCCAGAGCTGAGCGTCACACTCATTCAAGGGCGTCCCTGACAGCTGGAAGTAAAATTGTCTCCAGATTGAGCGAGGAAATGCACCAGCAGATCCCGACGACGACGACGACGAAGACGCCGCAGACGACGCCTCGCTTCGCCGCTCGCCTCTGAACCACTTGTTGGTTCTCCTCTGACCGAGTCGGGGCCTTTCGTACCTTTTTTACCGACCGACCGACCCCGGGGTTCCCAGGAATTCGGTCGTTTCGCCCCAGGCAGTGCGCACCCTTCCGACCTCCACTCTTCGCCGCTGCCGCTACCACTCCCCCGACCGTTTGTCGAAGATACCCGCCCGTTCGCACATCCTCTTCTTCGCCTCCTCCCTGCCGACCGTCGTGCGTGCACTTGCCCGCCCACGTCTGCAGCTGCACAACCCATCGAACAAGGCATTCCTCGAGCTGCACAGGCAGCTCGCCTTCACCACGTCTTCCCAAAAGAAACGGAGGATTACCCGCCAGTCGACCAGGGAGCGCAACAAGCCCGAGGACTTGGTGCTGCCCTCCACCGAAATAGACGCCGATCCCTCCTTCTCCTTTTCGGCCACCTCCACCTCCGGCGTGACCACGCCCACCTTCCTCCGTGCAGACTCGCTGCCTCCCTCGGGTGTCCCGCCCCGCCTGCACAGCCAGGCCGCCTCCTTCGCCGACTCCCCCTCCTCCGCAGCGAGCTCCCCGTGCGCTGCCTCGACCGACCTGTCTGTCGATCTCGACCGGGACCCCGACCTCGCTGACGCCGGTTCGGTCTCTCAGCCGCTGTCCGACTACGGGGCCGCAGGAAACCAGTCGCCAATCCACCAGTCCGTTCGACGAGCTCTGATGGGAGGCGCCCCCGATCTCCCCCACCGCTCCTCTTCCCCCCTCAAGCGCCCAGCATCCAGCATGGAGCCCGAGCAGGACACCGCCGACGCGCGGGAGGATGTGGATATGATTACGGTTCCAGATTCACAGGCGACAGAAACAGCGGAAGGGTCGAGGGAAGATGGGGACAAGAAAGAGACAGAGGGCGGCGAGACGCTGCCAGCCGACACGAGGCCGGCAGAGCTGCCGTTAAGGAATGGTAATGGTGGCCCTTCTAGCCCTGCTTCGGGCGAGCCACTTATGCTGACTGTTGGTTCAGATCTTCCTCCGATTGACGAACAAATCAAGACCATCGAGACGATTGTCAGCGCTTTTGCCGAGACCCCGGTGAAGGAGGGCGACGAAGCATATCTCGTGTCCCGCCGCTGGCTCAGCAGGGCTCAGGCTTTCGGGTCAGATGCAAAGCACGCCAGCAAGGCCTCAGAGGCCTCGGAGGGGTCTCTCGGGCCCGTCGACAACTCTGACATCATCCAAGCCATATTCACAGACTCGACGGGCCAGCTCTGCGTCAAGCTGAAGCCAGGCACGGGCACCGAGAACTTTGAGCTCTTCCCCAAGGACGCCTGGGATCTCCTCCTGTCATGGTACGGCTTGGTGCCGGGGCAATCTCCCATCGTACGGGTGGCCCACAACACCGCCCCTGACTCCGTGAGCCTCCCGACCATCCAGTTCGAGTTCCACCCCCCGGTGTTTACGATCCACCGGCTATGGTCCGCGATTAGCCCCATACCGATAGAGCAGGAAATCAAGCTGAAGAAGCCGGCGCCGCCCGTCGTCGTCCAGAGCACGTCGTTTGGTTATCACAATTTCCTGAAGCAGGTCAAGAATCTCGTTGGCGTTGCGGCCGACAAGAAGGTTCGCGTGTGGAGGGTTCTTCAGACAATCCCAGCCACGGAATCCAACTCAGAGCCTACCCCGGAGCCTTCCGCGGAGCCTTCCGGGATGAAGACACCTCCGGATTCTCCTGGGCGTGATACCGACATTCTTTCTCGTCCTCCTTCTATTCCCGGGGCGTGGTCGGAAATGCTCGTTGATGTCGAGACGTTTCTGAAGCTCGAGAAGGATGTGGATCGCGGTCTGGTAGATGCCGAGGACACCACCACCAATCCCAACTACAATGGAAAGAAGAGTTTGGCTTTGGTGGGTCTCGCCGTCGACCAGACCCTGGTTCTCGACGAGCAAGTTGACCGCGACGCGTACGTTTCTACATTCAGGGGCAGCAGCATCAAGGATAGCAGGACTACAGCAAACCGCTCGACCAGCCTCGCTGCCCCGAGCCGCGGTAACATCAGCGGACGCAGCAGCCCGGCGCCGCAAGGGGCGCTGACCAGGGGACGGGCGCAGCAGAAACCCGGGCGCACTATTGGTTGCGTCGGTCTGCAAAACCTGGGCAACACCTGCTACATGAACTCGGCGCTGCAGTGCGTGAGAAGTGTTGAGGAGCTCACAAAGTACTTTTTGACGCACGAAGCGAAAAAGGAGATCAACCCGGATAACCCCCTGTCACACAATGGTGATGTCGCCGCCGCGTACGGGCGCTTGCTGGAAGAGATCTACAAGGACCCTGCACCGGGCTCCATCGCGCCGCGGCATTTCAAGAGCATTATCGGGCGTTATGCCCCTGCGTTTTCCGGATATGGGCAGCAAGATTCGCAAGAATTCCTTGGTTTCTTGCTTGACGGTCTCCAAGAGGACCTGAACCGCATCAAGAAGAAGCCTTACATTGAGAAGCCCGACTCGACGGACGATATGATCAACAACCCGGCTGCGGTGCGCGAGATGGCTGCCAAGGTCTGGGACATCACCAAGAAACGAGACGACTCGGTCATTGCCGACCTCTTCACCGGCATGTACAAGTCCACCCTGGTATGCCCTGTGTGCGACAAAGTCAGCATCACATTCGACCCTTTCAATAACCTCACCCTCCCGCTCCCGGTCGCCAATGTGTGGTCCAGGTCTGTCAAGTTCTTCCCTCTGAACGACACGCCTGTCGATATTGTCGTCGACCTGGATAAGAACAGCAGCATCAGGGCGATGAAGCAGTACATCTCGGTGCGCGTCGGAGTGCCCCCCGAGCGCCTCTTCGCGGCCGAAGAGTTCCACTCCAAGTTCTTCAAGCTGTACGACGACGGCTCGGCGGTCTCGGATGAGATCCAAGCCAGTGATATCCCCGTCGTGCATGAGCTTGAGGCTGTTCCGACCAACGCGTCTGGGCTTAAGAAGCAGGCGAGGAAGGAGCGGCAGAGGTCGTTGTCGCACGAAGAGGACGGTTCTTCTCCTGTCGATGATCCCAGGACGGAGCGCATGCTCATCCCGGTTCTCCATCGGATCGACCCGCAGGAACCGGGCGGTCGGAAGCGCTTCGGCCGTAAGAACTCGGAGGTCGCGCCGCCGCCCCACTTCATCATCCTGACGCCTGAGGAGGCTCGGGACATGGAAGCCATCCGCCGGAAGATCCTGGAGAAGATTGCCACGTACACCACTTGGCGCCAGCTCGCGTCGGATGAGGATTCGGACGAGGCGACCGAGCCCGAGACGGTCAACACCGCCGCGTCAGATGTGGATTCTGCGGGTGATTCTAAGGTTGTTGCCAAGTCTGTGGAGGGCGAGGATGATATGGTTGATATTACCATGCGGGACGCGCCCGCTGCGCCGAACGCCTCTGCCGCTTCTGCTCCTCCTCAAGGGTGAGCTTGTTGACTCTGTTTCTGGTTGGATGTCGTCGTTTGCTAACTGTTTATTTTTTTTCTACCATGAAGAAATTCGCAGGTGTTGAGGCGCTTCAAGCAGAGGCGGCCCAAGTGGGTCAACCCTCTGGCGTTCCTTGACCCGGAGTTCCAGAACCTCTTCGACCTCTGCTATTTCTCTGAGTCGTCCACAATCGTCCCCACTGGTTGGAACTCGACCACAGAAGACGGCCTCTTGCCTCGTCTGAGCTCCAGGGAGCCTAAGGTGCCTGCCTCGGACATCGAGATGCGGAGCCCTGAGCCGTTGGATGGCTCTGATGACAGTGGCAGTGAAGAGTCTGGGAGAGCAGCCACCGCCGTCGTCACTCGGATGGCTGAAGAGTCTAGCGATGAGGACTCGGATTTCCCTAAGAACAAGGTTCGTGATAGCCGCACACACAGACTGAGCTTGGGTGTGCAGATGAACTAATGGGGTTGTTTTTTTTTCACGTTCTTAGTTCCAGAATCAGCGACCAGGCGGCCGTGGAAAGAACAAGAACAAAACCAAGCAATATCGGACTTACGGGAAGCATGCCAAGAAGCGCTTCGATAAGCAGTTGAGTAATGCCCGTTACCAGAAGTCAGTGGCCGAGCCCACGCCCGAGGCGGAAACTTCGCTTCCCGGTGATGCTCTGATCGGATTGGGTGAGGGCATCATGGTGGATTGGAACGAGGCGGCGTTCGACCGTGTTTTTGGTGCTTCATCGCCCAATGACGACAATCAGGGCATGAGGACGTATAAGGATGTCCAAACACTCGAGGATCCCGCCTTGGTGGCCAAGCAAAAGGCCCGGCAGATGCGCAAGAAGCACGGCATCGCGCTGGACGACTGCCTGGACGAGTTTGAGAAGGAGGAAATCCTGTCGGAACAGGACACCTGGTACTGCCCGCGCTGCAAGGAACACCGCCGAGCGAGCAAGAAGTTCGATCTCTGGAAGACGCCGGATATCCTCGTGGTCCACCTCAAGCGCTTCAGCTCCAGTGGTTGGCGACGCGACAAGCTGGATATTCTTGTCGACTTCCCGGTTGTCGGGCTTGATTTGACCAAGCGTGTCATTGATCAGGAAGACGGCAAGGAGGAGATCTACGACTTGATCGCTGTCGACGACCATTGGGGTGGTTTGGGTGGTGGTCATTACACGGCCTTTGCCAAGAACTTTGTCGACGGCGAGTGGTACGAGTACAATGGTGAGTTGATCTCTGCGATTTTGGGGGGCTTTTGCGGCTTTGCTAACAGTCGCTCGTAGATACCTCGGTTAGCAAGCAGAAGGATACTGCGAGGGTAGTGACCGGCGCTGCCTATCTTCTCTTCTACCGCCGCCGCTCCGCTGTTCCGTTGGGCGGGCCCAAGTTCCAAGAGATCTTTGACCGCTACAGCCAGGGCGCCGACGACGATGCTTCGGAGTCGGGGGAAGGCCAGCGTCTCGGCCAAGGCTCCTCCCATCGTGGATCGCCGAGCGCTTCGACCGGAGCCGGTCTAGCTCTCCCTCCGGGAGGCCGTGGCTGGGATAGACGCAGCGGCGGCGGCGAGTTCGAGCAGCAGTCGTTCCAGGACTTTGACTCGGACCTGACGCCGTGGAGCAACGACGTCGGGCTGCACACCAGCATCGAGGCGGATGCCGAGGACGAGGGCATCGGTCTCGGCGACTACGACACGGCCGGCATGGCCGGCATGACGTCGGTCATCGGCCCCAGCAACTGGAGCTTTGACAACCTCGCCTCGGCCTCGGCCGGCAAGACGACAACGGGCTCGGACGTCATCGATGACGACGACATCGCCAGCGACGTGGCGCAGAACGATGGCTCCTCGGTCAACGGTGACATCTTTGACACATCGGGCCCCGGCGCCAGCATGGAGAGCCTCCTGCCGCAGGAACCGGGTGCCGACTACGTCGAGCCGCCCGAGCCGACTATCGAGTTCCTCGATAACTATAATGATGCGCCCCCGTCGTCGGCGGCCGCCGACCAGGACTATATGAGCCGGATTGCTGCGCAGAGCTGGGTCAAGCAGCAGATCCATACTGTGCCGCCTGCTGATGGGCTTGGTGGTGGTGTGGATGGGGATGATGGGGCGAGTGATAGGGTTGCTGAGATTCATGTTGGGGATGGGGAGGAGCAGGGGGCTGGGGCTGGGGCTGGGGGGAAGGTTGCTGCTTGAATGGGGTTGCTCTCTGCGGCACGATGGGGGATAGAAGTGAGTGCAGTGCAGCCGTTGGGCTTGGGGAGTGTGAGGGGTTATGTTTTTTTCCTCTTTTTTTTTTTTTTTTTTTTTTTTTTCCTTTTTCTTTTTTTTTTTTTTTTTTTTTTTGGTCTGTTTGCCCGCTCTTCAGCACGCACGCATGCGTGGGGGTGGGGTTGGGGTGGGAGTAAAAAAAAAAAGCATTTAAGACGGTGGCGGAAGGTGGGAAGGGGGAGGGGGGTAGAAAGAGAGCAGGAGACAACATAACAACAAACAAACAAACAAACAACAAATCAACAATCATCAACAAAGCAAGGCATGGCACAAGGCATGGCATGCCGCATGTTAAAAACAAGGACCGGAACCAAAACCCACTTGGTCCGGCCTGTTCCTTCTGGCTACCCTGCGGGCTCTTGGCGGCCTGGCTTGTTTACTACCCCTTTTTCCGTTTTTTCATCACTTCATCACTTCATGCCTTGCGGTCGGTCTTGTCTTCTGTCGTCCTACCTTGCCTTGTCTTGACCTTGCTTGCCTGCGTTATACTACACTACCTGACCCAACCCCGACCTGACCACCTGTTCCTTTGTAAACTCCTTCTCTTGTTAGTTCAAGGGTTGGGATTAGGTTGAAGGTTGCTGGTATTGGTGTGAGGGTTGGAACTGGGACGTGACGGTTGGGGAATGGGGGGTAAGTCAGGGGCCGCAGGAGGGTACATACCTGAACGGGGATAATGGAGGTGGGGTTGGATGAGGGGGCTGGTTTTGTCGAGAGAGAGAGAATTAGAGGGATTATGGGTAGTGGGGGTTTAGGGGTGGGGGGGGGGTTGCATTTTTTGCTCGGTTGGCATGGCTTTAGACTTGGAGTTGTGATTTTATCTTTTTTTTTTCTCTTTTCAGGGCGGTGTGACTTTGGTCTCGGAGGAGGGGTTTGGGTGGCAGTGGTGCATGGGTGCTGTGAGGGTTGGCTGAATGGTTGGTTGGCTCTGTGGGTGCATGCATGGCTGGGTGGCGAGTTGATTCATTGATGGCTTTGCTGCTAGCGGGGAGATGTGTATGTAGATGGCGTGAGAGGGGCGTTTACTGTAGAGGATGGGTGTGGTGAGGTGAGAGCATTTCAATGGCTGGGGGAGTAGAAAAGTATATTTATTTGTAGACTCTTTTTTGCTCTTTCTCGTCTCTTTTCACTTCAGTACCCTTTCGCCCCGAGATGTTAGGTTGTGGTTTTTGTTTAGTTTTGTGTTAGGAGTGCAGGTGTGGTGATGGCCGTGGTGGCAGGAATTAATGAGAAGGATAGAATAACATGTGGTATCCCGTACATGATGGTAAGACATGCAAGACATATAGATTGTCTGAAATGAGGCATTGAAGGGGAACTGGGAGTCGGTGGCGATGTTTCTTACAGCCAAGTTGCCTGAGACAAGCATCTTAGAGAGAACGTTATTTGAGTTTCCTGTTTCAGCTCTTCTCTCTGCAGTGTTTACTATGCTTTGTTCTTGTTTCCCACTCATTCGTTTTCGTTTTCGTTTTCTCTCTGCGTTTTACCGTCCGGGCTCTGCTTCAGACCACACAGCTTTTGGGTGTCTCAGGGCCAGCGTGCCCCTCTCAGTCCGGTCCATGCGCACAAACAATCCAGCATATCAGAATACATCGGAGCATAATGTGACAGGAGGCGTGATGGGAGTTTGATGTTTGGGATCGACTGGGGAGATGGGTAGATAAATAACTACCTAGAGCTGATCTGGTTTGACTTTGCTGTCTTGATGGCCTGTGTAATCTACGGTGTATGTGCAATTTTCGAACCTTGGACGATATATATGTACCACCAGAGCCGGATCTTCAACGGGCTGAAACGTGGTGGGGATATTTATAGAAGGTGATGGGGGTGGTGTCTCGTGTCGGCAGAGCGGGCCGAGATAAGATCAACGGTTTCGATTTGAGCGGGGAAAACACCAAGTCAATGCCATTGCCGTCGTCGGGGGTTAATTTGTGATGTGTCAGTGTGTTGAAACCGTCAAAACTGCATGGGGTTGTCCGGGGAGGGGTGAGGCTGGCTGTCGATCTGGCTGATCGACTTGCCTGGGGTCGAGCTTTTGGGACGTGGGGAACAACAAGAGAGGGTATCCGTATTTCAGATGCAAATCCAGCAAGACAGAAACAGGCGGGAAGTACGAGATGGCGCACACTGCCGGTACCGATGCATGTCTCAGTCAGCGCGTTGGATGTGTTGAATACATGAAAAGTCAACTTTGCACCAGGAGAGATAGGTGGTTATTCGTGGTGTTGTGTGTTAGTTGAAGAGTGGGGAGCATCTACGAAATATTCTGTATCCAATAACGTTCCGGAATACGGAGGACACCACCCCGCTGGTATCCTCCGGCGCCCGGCGCCGAGTCTGGGGCCGGCCAAGCCCCGGCCCCCGGAGTTGAACGAAACGGACAAAATAACCCCGCGGCGGGTGAAAAGCCATCGACGACAGGTCCATATAGGTGTCTATGTCAGCCGGCACTGCTGCGAGGAGGAAAGTGATGCCGCCAGGCCACCTAGTTTCAGACCAATGCCGAGTCGCACCCCGACTTTACTCAGCCATGTGTCAAAAATTATTCCGTGCTTGTTAAGGCTGCAGTCGATAAATGAAGCAAGCAGCCGGGGGAGGGGGTCCTTCTCGTGACCAACCAAGTTTCCGCCCATGATAGGTCAGAAGTAGATTGAGCCTTATTTGAGCCGCGTGCGGACTGGGCTGATGCTCTGGAAGTCTCTCGACTCGAGATTTTCCTTGGGTAGCATATGGCAACCACCGTGGGGAGAGCGGGGAACGGCAGGAAGAGGGTAGAGGGCACACCACTCACTCACTACCGTATCTCCGAGTTACAGCCACCAACAAGTCGACACTGTACACCACCTTTCAAAAATTTACCTTTCCTCTTTGAGAGATGGCTGCCGAAACGCCGCATCCCAGGCGCCCAGGTGCCTGATACTCGTTGTCCAGTCCAAGATTTCATGCCATCAGGGGCGCGCTCGCTCACGCACATCCAAAAAGGATCTCAACACCTCGCCAGACTTTGCCTTGCTGTACCTTGATCGCCGCCTATGCGCATCTCAGCTCAACCTAAACAGGCATTCCAGGGCACCGAACCTAACGCTGAGCATACCTTGAACATGGCGGGTCTCCCGTTGTCATCAGCATGACTAGCTGGAGCTGGACCCAGACCCGGAGCCGGAGCTGGAACTAGAGTTCGAGCTCGAGTCGGGCTTTGGGGCCGCAGGTGGTGTCGCCTGTCCGGCCTTGATCAACCGGCGTCGAGCTCGGAGGTCTCGGTACTCGAACCACAGCTCCCTGATCTCGTCAAGTTCCGTGGCTACAGAGCCTCTTGCACGTAGATAGGCCATCCTGGCGCTGATTTCCTTGAGCTCTTCGTCTTGGGAGGGAGGCATGGCAATGACGATAGACTTGGAGTTAACTGTAACTCGGGGTGGCACGAAGCTTTTGATGGGTAGGTATGTAGTATGGGCCGAGTTGTCTTTGGTGTTAGTGTCGTTCACGGTGTAAGTGGTCAGTGCTGTGGAGGAGGGTGCGGTTCCTGTTGAGCGGCGCCGCGGGGTGGATTTGTTTGCGCATATCTGTAAAAATGCGGTCCAGCTCGTCATGTGATGGACTCTGTTGGTCTTCTCAACTTGGCCCTTGATACCTACCACATGTACGGAGTACATCCGTATGCGCCATGACCTGGGGGAGCACCGACATCGAGGATTTTATTGGAGGCAAGGTTTCAGAGAAAATCAAGTTTCCCGCCCATGATAGGCCAGAAGTAGATTGAGTCTTAATTGAGCCACGTGCGAACTGGGCTGCTCCTCTGGAAGTCTCGAGGTTTTGTTGGGTAGCATACGGCAAACGCCATTGACACTGCCGAGGGCGAGGGAGACAGAATTGCTGCTGTGGCCTTTCATTCTTTTGGCTAGTTCCTTTTAGGTAAAAGCGCTAGACTGGACAAGACATAGCACGGCACGGCTAAAATGAAGGAAGGGCGCGAGACGTGGGCGTTGGCAGGGCGTAATGCGATTTTTGTTTGGATGGGCCTTCGTTCATGTCAACCCGAAGTGTCGTTGCCGAGTTGCTTGCGCTGCAATTCAAGGACCAGGTGCCTGTGGTGGAGGGAAACCAAATGCATTTTGTGTCTCCACTTCATCTCACGTTGCAGATCCCTGGACTACCTAACGCAGGGGCCAGCTATTTTTTCTGGTAGGTGGGGAATGCGGCAACCGCGACTCGTGCACGCTTACGCAATTTGAGGGGGGCGGTCCGCGCTAACTGCGCGAGCTGCGCTCGCCCTGGATCTGGTTCGCCCAGGCTTGTCTGCTTCGAGAAGGTCCAAGACAAGAGACTGCGGGGTTGACCAAGCCATGGTCCGGCCCAGAAGGGCCCCGTTCGCCGGCCGTCTTGTCGTCCCTCGGCCGGCGTGGCAACACTGGCGATGTTGAACTCGGCCCGGTTGTGGTGCTGTTTGCGGGATGCAAAGAAAGCCTTTTCATCATCACGCTATTCAACACGTATTCGACACGGGGACGGTACTCGGGTCCATAATATTTAACTGAACGCACCGATCTGTCCAGACCTGCAGACAATACGGGATGCTACATGCTGCATGCCAGGCCCTGTGCGAGTTTGCTCACACGGATACATGCCGAACCTGCCCTGGTCTGTATGTCTGTACCTTGCTCTAGCAAGTGGGCGACAGCGATGATCGTTCGACGGCTCGGCACTTGGTAGGTTTGATCGTTTTCGGTGGTGTTCATGCCAGGAGCCCTGGCGACCGCAAAACAACAATTCCAGCCTCCTGCATGTCCGTGCCCTCGGCCAGACTGCCCTTTCCTGCGCGTGCCACAGTGACTAGTTGCCTGTAGTGCTGCTGTGTCAGGTCAAGTCATCAAGTGCTGGGTCGTCACAAGCGACCGATCGCCAGGACGAGCGTCCGATGACGGCGCTGGGTTTCAAAGACGGCGTCCAACCGATCCAGACATCCCAACTCTCCGTCGCACTGCTCGGTGTCTTGACATTGTCAATACCCGGACGGACACCCGTTACTGGAGAAGAAGACGACGCTCCCGTGGAGTTAATCTGTAATCTGGACATACCAACATATACCTTTGGCAGTGACGACAATAAACTGTAGGCTCATACACTCGACGTGCCTGCTGTGCTGACGGCGCAACTTGGAGTTGGGACGAGCTCCCTGATCCATGCAGTGGGAATGGGGATGCAACGTGGGATCCATCCATCCTCCGCATCCATTCGCAGGCATCTCCATCTCCGTCCGCATTCATCAGATCAAGTCACTTTCCCCGAAAGACGACCCCGCGAGCAAGAATTCGGCCCCACTCGACCTCGCGAACTTGGCCCTCTTTGTACTGGTCTCTTTCATCGCTCGAATTTCGGCTTTGCGAGTGAAAGGGATGTGCAAGCCCAAAAAGGGCCCGAGCGGGAGAACATCCCATGCCCCCGTGGCAGTGGCAGCGGCAAGCGTGGTAGCCCGCGCTGGTCGTGCGGCAACCGCCTTAAGAGCGGCGATTTTATTGGATTTTTTTGTGGGTGGGCAATCCGGCACTGTGTCGGTGGCCGTGCTTGTGTTCCTTCGCGCGCGTGCGGGCGCTGCGGGACCACGCCGCCTGGGGAAAGGATGAGGGGGGGCGAGTTGAGGGCTCCTGGTCTGCAGTAGCGTGTTCGACGGTTTTTCGAGAAGACGGCGAGAAGCCAGGGGCCCCTCTGACGGACCAGTGAGGGTCCGCCCCCGGCTCTCACTGAGATTGCACCTTTCCCGTTCACGCAGCAGTCCCCGCAGTCCCCACCCGTCCGAGCCATCTGACTGGCTCCCGCCACAGATGGCGGGGGGCACGTTCCGCACCCTCCCCCGAATGCATGCGCCTTCCATGCTCGTCCCCTTCCATCGTTTTTCAGGCCAGGCCATTTTCTTGCTCTCCTGCCTGCCGCTCCAACCATCTTGCAGCCGTTGCACACTGGCACACACCCTCACACCTTGCTCAAATCCCTGGAGGGTCCTTGCCCGTCACCCTTCATCAAAACCAGGAGAACCAATCGTGGAATCGTGGAGACGGCCTTTTATTTCCGTCCTCCAATTGCCCATTCGCCCTCCCCGAGGGGGGCATCAAAAACTAAAAAGTCAAAAGTCGGAATTTCGCCCCATGGGTTTGAGCGTGCCGAGAGGCAGGCGAGACCGTGGATCTACACTTCTGCCTTGAAGCCTCTCCGATTCCCATTTCTATCGCCCGCCAGCCTTGGCTTGTTGTCGTCGCCGTTTCTTCGTGTTCCCTGCCCATCCAAGATCGCTTAACTCGACGTTATTTCCGTCCTTTAGCCATAAGCAGTAGACGCGGAGTGTCGAAAACACCACGATTCTGTCCGAGAACAGAAAGAGACCCATGCGGAAACATCCCTCGCTTTCTCGACTCGCCTTGCCTCTTGTTGCCATCTGTCTACCATCTTGACCTCCTGCATGATACAAAGTAAACTTCGCTTTTACTTTGTACTCCCGAGTCCCCAGTTCGTCGGCCCCTTTCCCGTTTCTCCTTGTTTCTCGCTCCTGTCTGTCCGTGTGTTCTTTTCCACTTTCCACCACACACCCCCCTCCCCCCACCCCTCGTTCCCTCGACTCCACCCGTCTGCTCCTGGCCAAAACCCACCCACACACCACGCACACATCAACCCGATCCACACGACCAGGCCTCGTTGTCAGACGTTGGATTGATGAATTGGGCTCGGGCCTCCTTCCTTTCCCCAAATCTTTCAGGCCAGCCAGTGCACCGAGACCCGGCGCTTTGGTTTTGGTTGGCGTTGGCTTTGGTTTTCGTCCATTCCCCATCGCCGAACGCTCCTCCACGCGCCCACTACCACTACGCCGTCTTCTCGCAGCAGCCCTATGCGTTGCCTGTTGTCGTCTGGTTAACCTAGGATCGTCCAGACTACCGCCCGATCGAAATCCGACTCAAAGCCTTTGCCGGCGCCCCCCCTTCCCTTCCACAAGCCTCCTAGACGCCTCAATTGCCAGGGAGGCCGACATCTGCCGCGATCCCCGTGCCCGAACGAGAGCCATTGTGCGCTCCCCCGCCTCCGCGACCGATCTCGACCTTGGTGTCGCATTGTCGCTGTCGCATTTCCTAAGAGGCCGCCGCTTCGCCATCCGTCGCCGAACGCTCTCGGAGCCGACCTGCCGTCTACTCTCCGGCTAGGCCCCGTGTCGACCTTGGATACGCTCGCAAGTCAGCCGCCGTATCCGGACCTTGCTTGGCCCCCCCTCACAACACCTAGCCCTCGTGGCGGAAGCGTAACTGGTCGCGAGACTGGTCGCTTGTCAGGCCCACCATGGAACATGTCGCGTGCAATGTCATATACGTTGACCGGTCCGTCTCGCTGGACCGGCACGTAGTGGCTGGCCAGCAGCTTGGCGATCAGGACACCGTCCGCGGGGAACCGACGCATATTGCTGAAAATGTGAAGCTGCTCCTGGACCTTTTCGGCGAAGGTAGGCAATATTCTCACCAAAAGACGAGGGTTTTTTTTTTCCGGTGCTGTCGGACGACGGACGACGGTCATGCTGACGGTCGGATATAGTTCATTTGTGTAGTACAGGCGGCGCATGCCTGACTCAGTGGCTGAACCTCCACGAGTCCTCGACAGGCGCCCTCAAACCCACGCTTTTCCTATTAGACACCCCTTACCAGGACTGCATTCCCGAACGATCACGCTCCCGGTCCCCTTCGCCGCTGTCGCTCATCGGCAGCAACGATAGCGAGAATCAAGAGGAGGAGATATACGGCTTGGCTTTGCTGCGGAGGATCATTTCAGAATCCTACATCCGAAATGCGTCGAAACTCGTCGTTACGGTTCCGATTATCGCCGCCCCCTATGCCGACTGTCATGCCGGCGAAGGTGCTGCGGCGACGAGCGAACTGGGAGCCGCGCTCGCCATCGAAAACATTCGGCTGGACTCGGCCGAGGATCGCAGGGCGGCCAACAAAAGGATGTTGAGGAAGTGTCTGGACCTGGGCGCCACGGACGCCATGACAAACCCCATCGATCCCAAGTGTGCCACCGGCCTCGAGGTCCACGCCTATCGCGCGTATCTGGATGCAGCTCGGGACCAGAAGGCCTTGATCGAGCTACGTCGCGGCCGCAAGCGTTCTTGGGTTGGCATCAGCGAGGAGAAGCCGTTTGCATATTTGAGGGAGGCCATGGTGTCGAAGCTCATGCGCTGGATTTGCCGCATCGGGAGCGAAACCGAGGACATGCTTTGCAGCGTCAAGCTGTCCATATCCGCCGAGAAGCAGGCCGAAGTCACGGCAGCAGTGGGCCGGTGGCACTTCTGCGCCCACGACTTCACCGACGACGAGCTCGTCGTGGCGGCCCTGGCTATGTTCAAGCACGCATTGTCGATGCCCGAGTTGGAGCCGTGGCGGATACCAACAGGTACGTTTGCCGGTACCATGAGTGGTTGGATTGACCCTTTTGCCCCCGCAGCCAACTGACTGCCTCATTCAGACCAACTGCACCGCTTTCTCCTTGCCTGCCGCGCCGCTTACAACACGTTCGTCCCATATCACAACTTCCGCCACGTGGTTGATGTCCTGCAGGCGACCTTCCACTTCCTCGTTAGCATTGGGTCACTGCCACCTTACCGGTCTGCCACTTGCGAGGCTCGTCCCCAATCATCAATGGCAGCGCTCCTGCGGCCGTTTGAGGCATTGACCCTGCTCATCACGGCGATTGGTCACGACGTTGGACACCCCGGTGTCAACAACGGCTTCTTGGTGACGCTGAATGCGCCCCTCGCCCAGCTGTACAACGACCGCTCCGTCCTCGAATCCTTCCATTGCGCCGCATACTCGCAGATTCTCCGCCGGTACTGGCCGTCCGCGTTCTCCGATAGCAAGATGCGTAACCTCATGATCAGCTCTATCCTGGCCACCGACATGGGTCTGCACTTTGATTACATGAGGAAGCTGGGCGAGCTTCAAGGCAAACTTGGCGCCAACAACGGCACCGACGAATGGACCGAGGGCGCCAAGCACGAACAAACAGCACTGGCATGCGCTATTCTCATCAAGTGCGCAGATATCAGCAATGTGGTGAGTAGATGCCCCGAGAAGGTTCTTCTTTTGTTAGCCTTCAGAGCTTGATTCTCACACGCGCCTGTACCAGACACGAGGCTACGATGCAGCCGTCCAATGGATGCACATACTGTGTGACGAGACCTCTCGGCAAGTCACCATGGAGAGGGAGCTGTCGATCCCGACATCACTTATGTCAGAACCGAAGTCGGACCTGGTCTCGCTGGTTACTTCCCAGCTGAAGTTTATGACCCTGTTCGCGGCCCCTCTATTCCAGGGCGTTGCGGACATTCTCCCTGGCATGCAGTACTGCGTCGACGAGCTCCTTCTGAACAAGGACTTGTTTGACAAATGTCTCGTTGAGGAAAAGGAGCGACTCTCGCTCGAGTCACCAGTACCACATCAGGACAACAACATGTCTCCCAGCCCAACCTTCACGACCCCGCCAGATCCGCCGACGGAAGCCCATCCTGTGCTTGGGCGTGTGCGCACGCTCGTCGAGCCTCAAGACCCCACAGTCCCGGCCGTTACCCAGCAATCCGAAACCTTCCAACGGCCCTATCCGAGCCCCAAGCGACCTGCAGACGGGCGCGTAAACGGCATTGTCACCGACTTCGGCGACAACGAGCCGTACAACGCGGACGTCAGCCACCAAGACGGGCACCACGGCCACACGCGCCAGCGATGCAGCGAGACAACAGAGGGCAGCTCAGCGCCGAACAGCGGAGACTGGGCTTCCCAAGCGACGAGCGCCACAACAGGCAGGATGCCCCTGTCGCCCAGCACGCGCGGCACCAGCATCGTCAGCCGCGACTCGTTCGAGCGGCCGTACAGCTACGCGGCAAACATCCCCGTGCCGAGCCTGCCGGACGAGTCCATGATGACAGTCCCGGAGTCGATCCCTGTCACCGTCCGGAGCCAGCCCGATCTCAAGGCCACGAGCAGCGGCAGCAGCTACCCCCCGCCGCCGCTGGCGCTGGACGACGACCCGTTCCGGAACGGCCACCACCACCAGCACACCAGCTACGGAGGCGCGAAGAAGAACAACGGGGGGGCGGCCAACAACCTTGAACCCCCCGCGGACCCTGGGGCGGCGGCGGCGGCTAGGCAGCTGAAGAAGAAGCCGAGTCGGTTTAGGATTAATGGGCTGCAGAGCTTGTTTAGGAAGCATAAGAGCTCGAGTCCGCCGATGCAGGCGGCTGATACGGCTGGGTAGAGATTCCAATCAACAACAATAACAACGATAACCGGCTCATGCACTCGCCAAACAGAAAATAGCGGAGCCACACAACCTGTTCTGTTCTCAAGACAATCAGGCAGGTGGAGAAGCCCTAGCGGGGAAGAGAGCACAACAACGACAACAATAACAACAATAACAACAACAACAACAACAACAAGAAGAAGAAGAACAAAGGACGTGGTGGATCCCTCTCAAATCCTCGATTGCTCTTCCTCGCCGACAGACGGTGGTAGACGACTGGAGTCGAGAGAGAAAGAGGGATAGGATGTGTGTGTGTGTGTGTGTGTGGATGGACCGGACGGACCAGACATCCGTGGAACCTACCCTACCTACCCAAAGCATATGTGCATATCCCCAGATCCTCATTAAAGGATGGATACTCGAGGAGAAAAGAAGAGCTGGTTGTGGAAAATCGTTGCGGTATCTCTCCCACCCGCACCCCAAGCTTCCGAGCTTTTTCTTCTTGGGACAGAGAAAGAGAGACGAGGGAGAGGCTGATGATGTCGATGACGGTCATGTCGCGAGGCGGAGGGAGGGGGGTGGGGGTGGGAGAAGAAGCGGATATTTGATCTGGCCCATGGTTGTGTACATACCTACAGATTTAGGGCTGAGCTGGGTTGGCTTGGATTTTGGCTAGGTTAGGTTGGTTGGGTACCTACCTATCTTGATTTGTGGTTTGGTCTAGTCCATTTTCTTGAGGGGGGAGAGGAGCACAGAGAGAGCCGGACAGAGCATGACGAAAAGGGGCTGAAAAGAGTTTGGAGGAGGAATGGTCTCGGATGGGATGGAGCGTGGTTGGGGCGTCCTGAATTATTCAAGCATCAAATCATTTTTTCTTTTCTCAGTTTCCTTTTCCCATTCTCTTCCTACTACACTTGGGGATAGTCGAGGAAGGGAGGGGATATGGCGTTCTTGTTTTACTTATTTTTGTTTATTTTCTCTTTTTCTTTCGGTTGGCTTGTCGGCTGGTTGGTTGTCTGGTTGGTTGGTCGGCTGGTCTATCCGTCTGTCTATCCGTCTGTCTGTCATCATCACTGGCGAACTTTTGTCCTGTTTGGATGTCTGTCTCTCCCTCGGCGGGGTCTGAATCCCCCATCCATCTTTTCCACCTCATGTCGTGTCGGCCTTGTCCATCGGTGGGGTGGGATGGGATGAGGCTGACTGGATCACTCTGAATGGGTTGGGTTCTTGGTTCTCTGGGCAAACGAGTGATGTGTGTTGGCTATTTCTGCCCAGTCCGCTGTGTTTGTTGGATTACGTGAGGGAGATGATGTGGCCGAGGAATGAAAGAAGAGGTATGATCTTGGGAGGAAAGAAGAGAGTATTTGTGTATGTCTGAATGGAGAGTAGTCAGTGTTGGTTGATTGCAAAATGACATGCAGATTTTGACAACTTTTGGCTCGTGGGGCACACTCGCTCGGTGCAGACATCACATCACGTCAACACTTCGGGTGGTCAGGTCACCATCAGGACACCTCAGGGGGGCAATAGAGTTGGAAATAAGTACCATTATGAGGAACGAAAGTGTAGACATGTAGGAGACCATCGAATGTTCAACCCTCCCGGCAATACAAAAAAGAAACCCAAGCCCATCACCAGCTACCTAGTCACTGCTCCAATGCCTCCCGGTTCCAGACAGTACTGTATCCGCTAAATACGCGTCACCCAATGTACAGATGCTAACTACCGGCTCCCATGCTCCCGATTTACTGGGAGAACCACTCACCGCCCAACCACCTGTTGAGGAAGTCGAGCGAGTTCTCAGGCTGGTCCATCGGCACCATGTGGCCGGCCTGGTACACCTGCATGAAGGTGAAGTTGCCCGAGGCCTTGACCTTTCCGTACTCCTTGTCGGCACCGGCGAGCTTCAGGTCCTTGATCTTAGCCTGGTTGAAAGCCTTCTTGCCGGGCCACTCGAGAGCCTCGGTCCAGGCCTGGTTGCCGAGCCAGTTGCAAATGTAGTCGGCATCACCGGCGTAGATGAGGACAGGGATCTCCTCGAGGATGTTGGGCACGAGGCGGTGGAAGGGCTGCATCCAGTCGCCCTGGAAGAGGAAGTTGCGGTTGATGTCAAAGTTGCAGCTCTCGTAGCTCGAGACCTCGACGCCGAGGGCATCCATGACCGACTTCTGGTTCAGGTAGTCGCTGATCCAGCCGAGGGCGCTGTAGCAGAGGTTGCTGCTGTCCTCGCACTTGCCGCGGATGTCATAGACATTCTGGCCGGTGCGCTGGTAGGGACCAATCATGGCGTTGTTGCAGTAGATGGAGGCCGGGACGCAGCTCCACACGCTCCCGCTCTCGTAGCAGTTGTTGATCAGGGACTGGCACCGCGGCAGGGCGTTATCCATGCTCCGGCACTCAGACTCGCTGAGCACGGCGGGGTAGCCGCCCTCGCCGCAGGCCATGGGGCGGTAGTACTCGTATTGAGTCAAGCCATCAGTCAGGCCGTTACCAATCAGGATGGACTTGAGGTTGATGTTCCGGTTCTTGTGGGACAGGATCTCGGAGGTGAAGACAGGGATGTAGTGACCGGCGTACGACTCTCCAGCGATGTGGAAGTCCTGCTTGGCGTATTCGGGGAATTGGTGGAAGAACAGGGTCAAGAGAGCGTAGACATCCTTGCCGGCAGCGATGGTGTTGCTCACCGAAGAGCCGGAGTACGAGTAGCCGACATTGACGGGCTGGTCAAGGAAGATGACGCTGGCGTTGTTGTTCCAGCTGAACTCGTTGTTCACAACCCTGAGCTTCTTGTCAATCGACGACGGGCCGAGCTCGAGGAAGAGGCCGGTCAGGGACGAGCAGCCGGGGCCGCCGTTGAGCCAGAGAACGACGGGGTCGTTCTTGGGGTCGTTGCGCGACTCAAAGAACCCTGGACATCAAACGGTCAGTGTGTTGTGTGATGATAGGCGCGGGGAGAGCCGCAACTTACAGTAGAAGAGATGCTTGTCGTTGGCCTCATCGTCAAGGTAGCCGCTGTACTGCTTGACGGAATCGACGTTGAGCTTGGACGGATCGACCGACTTGACACGGAGGTTGAAGTTCTCAAGACGGCCATCGACCTCGCGGTGACTCTCGCCGTCGGCACCTTGGACCCAGATCTTCTGGATGTCGGCGCCCTTGACGACATGGTCCCAGTCGTGGCGGCGGCGGTGAGGCTTGGGCTTGCTGAACAACTCAGACTGCTTGAAGGCGCTCTCGGGGACGAGGAGCTTGATCTCGTCCCAGAGGGCCTTGGCCTCGGCCGTCATGGAGCCGAAGGCGTCTTCGAGGGTCTCGATGGGGCGACCAGCGGCGTCAGCGAGGGCCTCCGAGAAGGGCCTCATGACGTCCTGGGCACGGTCGAAACCGCCCGAGAGCACATGCTGGGCCTGCTGCTGGAACGATGCTGCAGATGCAGCGCCGAGCAGCACGGTTGACGCAGCGAACCTCATTGCTGCTGCAGAAGCGGATGCAGGAGCGGAAGGGGACGCAGCTGTGGATGCGGATAGGGATCGGAGTGCGGAGGCCCGTGGATAGCGGGTTCCCTCTGCGAAATCACAGGGAAAAGATCAAAGAGAGACAGCAAATGCTGGCTTATGGGAGCGATAGTGATGGAAGAAAGCAAAGGGAGGAGAACAGAGAGAGGAGAGGGGAATGCGAGCCTCCAGGTTGATGAAGGGCGGAGATGGACGGGAGGTTGGTTATTGGACTGAAACAGCGCGCCTGGGAACGAGCGCCTGCCGGACTCGGCTCAACGCTCCCAAGGCACAACCCAGGCAGGCATTGGTTGCGCCACAGCCGTTGTCTGGGTACCTTGCAGGGCAGGTCACGAGAACCAGGCGCGGTGGAGCTCTTGGACATAATATCACTGGAAAACCACGCATGATTCAACAATATTATGTGAGAAACCCATCCTGCTTACCGGTTGTGGTTACTGCACCTCGTCAGCTCCGCCCCACACCAGCATGTCCCTGTCTCGCTCCCAAGCTGCGTCATCGCTCCAGATAAGCAGCGTGCGGGACAACACCTCCGCAGGGCAACCCGAGCCATCCAAGGAGTGGAAATGGAGGCAAGAGAACTTGAGAAGCTGGGGTTCTTCAGATTGCTTCTCTTCAGGAACTCCTGTAAAACATCGTGTACGCAGTACATCCACTTCTTTTCAGATCATTCAGGGACGGCAACGATGTGAGCGATCGGTAGCCGCGGTCCCTGCGTCGCGTTGGTGCACTCTGCACACCCATTCATCTGATGCCAACAGATCCCCGCAGAGCGACCCGCTTGACTCATCTTGGATCATCACTGGACCTGCCCACAGACCGCAGCCCAACCCGCCTTCGATTGGCGGGGTTTGTCGATAAGGAAAAAAGAACCCACCACAGCGCAGTCAGACATCGCAGCATCCAGCAAAGGGCCGACATTAAACAAACAGTCTGCGCCGGTGATCATTTTCCAGATTTTTTTTTTGACAAAGAAGTGTTTATCAGGACCATCTTCCAGAGAATAATCATCAACTACCTCTACCTCAAAGGTCCTATTCTCCCCTCAACGCCCTTTCACCACCACCTACCGCCCGATACCCCTCCCAAACCGCCACCATGGTGATCCAACAGCCCTCGAACCAGATCAAACTCACCAACGTGTCGCTGGTGCGCCTCAAAAAGGGCAAGAAGCGCTTCGAGATCGCCTGCTACAAGAACAAAGTCCTCGAATGGCGCTCGGGCATCGAAACCGACCTGGACAACGTTCTCCAGATCCCCTCCGTCTTCCTCAACGTCTCCAAGGGCCAGACCGCGCCCTCGGCCGAGCTGGCCAAAGCCTTCGGCAAAGACACCTCCGTCGACGACATCATCCTCGAGATCCTCCGCAAGGGCGAGATGCAAGTCGGCGAGAAGGAGCGCACAGCACAGCTCGAGCGCGTCCACAACGAAGTCATCTCCATCATCACGAGCAAGCTGGTCGACCCGCGCACCAAGCGCGTCTACACATCAGGCATGATCGAGAAGGCCCTCGACATGCTCAGCTCCATGGCCCATCAAAACCAAAACCAACAAACCCCCTCCCAAAGCCAGCAAAATAGCAGCACCCCCACCCCCGCAACAAACGAACCCGGCGAGAGCAAACCCCGCACCACACCCACCTGGACAGGCGTGACAACCACCAAAAGCGCCAAATCCCAAGCCCTCGACGCCATGCGCGCGCTGATCGCCCATCAACCCATCCCCGTCGCGCGCGCCCGCATGCGCCTGCGCATCACCTGCACGACAAGCGTTCTCAAGCAGGCCGTCAAGGCTGCGCCCAAGACCAAGGACGCCGACCAAGATGGAGAGCAAAACAAGGCGCCCGGGACGGTCAAGGACAAGATCCAGAGTTTTATCGAGCAGGTCGAGAGTCAGGATGTCATGGGTTCCGAGTGGGAGGTTGTTGGGTTCGTGGAGCCCGGTGCGTTCAAGGGTTTGTCTGACTTTGTTGGGGGGGAGACGAAGGGGCAGGGGAGGGTTGAGGTGTTGGATATGACTGTTACTCATGAGGATTAGAGGCATGGCATGGCGGCTCTGCGTGCTCTGATACCCCTCTCCTTTTTTTTCTCGCTTGGTTGTCTTGCGGTTTATGTCCTGTCCATAGGTAGATTTGTCTGGCGTTTGGCAGGTTAAAAATAAAAAAGGGGAAAGTTGTTGTCGTCATGGAGTCTTCATCATTCAGTATTTGGGGTCACGTATCTCCAGTGAGGCACATACACCGACACACAAGTCATTACTTTTTCATATCCGCGCCTGTATTGTCATTGCTGTGTATCATGGTGGTTCCCCCTTAGCGATCCAGCGAGTTCCCCGATGAAATTGCGCATGTTTTCGCAAGGTAATAAAAATCAACCCGACCCGTCCATGACCACCCTTAGCCTTGGGATAACACCGCCAAAAAGCCAAGCACAGCAGTGCCAAATGATGCCGCACGCAAGAGAAAAACGCTTAACCACCCTTCTTCTTGGACACACCGACGGTCCGGCCGCGACGACCGGTCGTCTTGGTGTGCTGGCCACGGACACGCAGGCCCCAGTAGTGACGGAGACCACGGTGAGCGCGGATCTTCTTCAGGCGCTCGAGATCATCACGGAGCTTGGAGTCGACACCGTTGGCGAGGATCTGAGAGTCCTTGCCATCGACAATGTCGCGCTGTCTGTTGAGGAACCACTGTTGGCGGGTTGTCAGCAAATGCGGGTCACATCCAAAGTAACTGCAAGGGATGGGAAACGTACCCCCGGGATCTTGTAGGCGGTGGGGTTCTGGATGATGGTGACCAGGCGCTCAAGCTCTTCAGAGGTGAGCTCACCGGCGCGCTTGTTCAGGTCGACATCGGCCTTCTTGCACACAAGGTTGGCTGTCCGACGCTGTCAGCAAATTTGTCCGGAATCTCCACCGAAGCGGGCTGGGAGCCCATCGATATTTCAGAGCTCGTGACCGACGGGTTACATACAGTAGCGGCGACCGACACCCTTGATCTTGGTCAAGGAGTAAACGACCTTCTGCTTGCCGTCAACGTTGGTGTTGAGCAGACGCAGAATGTGGTTGAAGTTGCTCTGGGCTTCCCGTTAGCTTGCATCCTCGACAGACCACGCACATCCGGTTCCGCTGCGTGTGGACTGCTTCCTGCCGCCGTTTCCTGTTTGCTTGGGTTGCTGGTGCGAGTTCGGGCCGAGTCAAAAGCAGTCGGGCGGGCGATCAGCTCAAGCACTGGGGCAAAGATGGGCGTCTCTGCTCCAACAGTGACCCCGGATGATCGCGGTACCGCCCAAACGACCTGGGAAACGGCTGCTTGAATTGCAACGCCTGCCACTTCCCTGGGCCGGGGCGATCACCGTCCCTCATATGATGCTGTGCCGTTCGCTTTCCCGTCTATTTGCATGGATCATGTCGGTGTTTGAGCTCGTTTCGCGGGTATGTCGTTTGCACTCGTGGATCGAGTGTAATTGTCGGCCGAGTCGGGTGATCGCCGTTGTCGCCATCGCAGCGCAGGAAGTTTGTCGGCAGCAGGAAGCTCGGAAAGATTGAAGCCATTCGCTTTGGATATCCACGTACCTTCTCGCCCGACACGAGAGACATGATGGGCAACTTGGTCCGGCGTTGCTGGAACTTGCTTGTCTGAGATCGTGGGAAGGACCGAGAGGTTGCCAGTAAATTTGTGCGATGGGTTTTCGGGAATTCTGTGCGGTCACGTGGGGGGCTCGGCGGCAACGCATGGACCTTCGAATTGAAGTGGGTCATCGGGTTTCTTGGCGATTTGCACGACGAGAGACCCTAACCCTCTGGTTCCCACCAAGACCACGCATCTCAGGCGTCTAGCTTTTTGCTTCTTTCCTTATTTATCTGCGTCGTTTTCCCTTCTTCTATGTAGTCTTTCTTTTATTTTTATTTTTATTTTTATTTTCTCTCCTTATTTCTCTGTTTATTTATTTATTTTCTCTTTTTTTTATTAC